>JAVTVJ010002726.1:0-17885 GCA_034509425.1 Eopsaltria australis
TTGTGAGTTTTGCCACAAGGTGGTGCAATTATAACTTTTAACACAAGATAGCAATTTTGCTTCAAAAATCCACTACCTCTCCCAAACTCGTTAGCAACGGCAAAACCCCAGTAACAAAAAGCAACAATGAAACAATGATAAAACTGCAGTTAGATGACAATAAAACAACAATTACACAACATAACACACCCACGCATTCACCACATTCACAAAGTCCGGACTCAAACACACAACCTTAGTTCCGATGTCACGGGAACGGAATCTACTCAACCCACTGCTGCTCTATCCGCGACCGGTCCCCTTTTTCCTCCCTCCTCCTCCTGGAGGAGCGGAGCAGGCCTCGCCGGTGTGCGTTCCCTTCCACCAACAGCTTGCAAGCTTTTACCTACCAAGGGACTATGTTGCACACAGGACGTCTCCTGTGATTTACCAACAGCCCTCCAACCACACGTACGTGTTACTAAATTCCCTAAG
Organism: Eopsaltria australis; assembly: GCA_034509425.1. Classification (NCBI taxonomy): domain Eukaryota; kingdom Metazoa; phylum Chordata; class Aves; order Passeriformes; family Petroicidae; genus Eopsaltria; species Eopsaltria australis. The sequence continues at coordinate 475 of JAVTVJ010002726.1, forward strand.
ATTAATACGTACCGTTTTAGCCGCAAGCCAGTGGTCCTTATCTGTCCCCGCAGTAAGCGAGCCGAGGTCTCAGAGTTCTCCCCCAGGAAATCCCGGGGCACCCCGTGGAGCCCTCCGTCCCTCAGCCTGTCTCTGCGGATGGACAGAGCCGTCCCACTGGGTCGCCAATTGAGACGCAGTATAAAGACTCCACAACCTGTTAGACTTGTAAAGTAGGTACGTATTTTATTCAGCGCCGGAAGCAGGAGGAGAGCATCCTCCCAAATCCTGCGTACCTTTTACAGCTTCTAATCACTTATTTATCTACAAAAAGCATGCATATTCTATAACGCCTATACATATTTATTACCTGTCCCCGCCTGCTCTCCGCTTCGTATGTAAATCAGTTGCGGCTGCGCAATCCATCCCTTTTATTGAGGTGGTGGTCTTAATTTGAGTCTGGGGGCTTGAAAGGATGAAGTAAGAGGATTCTACCTCTCATGAATTTTTGACCCCACGAGTTTTGCACATGCGTGTTCTTTCTTTTGCTGTGGTGGCCCTCTTTTATCAAGCTCAGCAACATTTTGATAGATGCCAGATATCTTTCGAAGGGCCCCCTTATCTCTTCAGCTTTCCCTCCGTCCTTGGAGAACAGGATAATGAATCATATTGTCTCATCTGCTCTAAGTTCCCTTTTTAACTCTTAAATCCCCTGTTTCAGTTAAGTGGCTTTTTCTTTATGTTCCTACCATTTCGGGTGATTCGGTTAAGTTATTCCTTTTCTGTGATACGGTGGGGGAAAAGTTAACTTTGATAAGCCAGACCGGAGATAGTTCGGTCAGGGAGTTTTTTCCTTTGCTTATTATAATTTATAAATCAGTGGAGGATTTTGGAAGCCGGGAAAAAGGGATGAAAGGTTCGGCATCCCCAGTTGTTATCCCAGCCCCTCTATCCTCTCCGTATAACCCTGATCCCGCTGGTCCTTTGCAGGGGGGATCGGGGTGGAGCCCATCTAAAGATGCAGGGCTGCCACCGTCTCCCTGACGCCCCCCGATCTACTCTGCCCCCTTGACGGGACGGACCTGATTAACCCGTCCCGAATTCACCACCCTCAGCCTTTATCCCTACGTCCATTTCCCCAGTTCTGCCCTCCCCAGCTGTTTCAAAATCTGGCGGCCCCGAGCCGCCGCCGCGGCTTCTGAGTCCGCTGCCGCCCGCGGTGAGAGCTCGCAGAGCAGCGCGGACCCCTGGGCGCCGCCACCCTCTCCTGGAGCCTGCCCGCATCTTGGGAGGAGCTGGAGCCCGGGCGTGCTCTGCGGTGCGTGTGGGTGCGACAGTCAGCGCTGGAGCGCGCCCGGCGCCGCCGGCGCCAAAATCCACGGGGCGAGCTCCACGATGTTGTGCTCCTTTTGCACCGCCTTTCCCGCCGAGACCGACAACTCCTCCCATGTCCCACTCCCTGCGTCGGCTAGTCCCCCGTCGGGTCCCTCCCTTGTCATCGGGAAATCCCTCCCGGCCGCGGCCCCGCCGCCCCCAGGCCCCGCCAACCCCGGCTGCCGGGAAACTCCGCCCCTTCCCTGCCCCCACACCGCCGCCCTTTGCTTCAAGGCAAACAGCGGCCGCGACGCCCCAGACAGCATCCCTCCTTGGGACGCCTCCGCCCCTCCCACCAGTGTCTCCACTCTCTCCACCGGTGGCTCCCCCCTCGACAACATGCTTCCTGGTTCCCACGCTTTGGAGGCCGGAGGGTGGGGAGGGGGCGGAGTGGTCTGGAGGGAGGGGGAGGAGGGGGAACTATTCGTGACACCAGTGACATACAATCGGTTAGGGGCAAACCTGCAGTGGGAACCTTTCCCATATGCACACCTAAGGGAGTTGTGTAAAGTTGCCAAGGAGTTCAGAAGGGAGTCTTCTTATTTTAAAAGTGTGTTGCATGCCACATTTGCAACCAGTGTACTGGTGCCCAATGACATTAGGACAGTGATGACCAGTTTGCTCACTTCTGCACAGTACTGGATATGGGAAAGGTCTTGGAAAAGACAGATAAAGATCTATTAGAGATCTATAAGCAAGACCATTTAAGGGCATATCTCACTATAAACCATCTGTGTGGGGAGGGGGACTTTGAGAAACCCCAGGAGCAAGCTGCTAACTTGCCAGCTGCAGTCTCTTAGATGATATAAAAGGGTAGCACAAAAGGCATTGCTGTGTTTGCCGTCCACTACTGCTTCTTCGACAGGCTACTCTGTGATCAGGCAAGGGCCTGAGGAGTGATTTGTGGACTTTGTAGACATTGAAGGAGGCAGTAGGGAAACAAATAGAGGATACCCATATGCAAAAGGAACTCCTGCAGTCCCTAGCGAGGGAAAATGCTAATGAGGAGTGCAAGAGGGTATTAAAGGCTTTGCCCATGGACCCCAAGCCCACAATGGAGCACATGGTTGAGGTGTGTGCTGAGATAATGCTAGAGAAACCTGTGGTTCCTAAGACCTCCCAGAGAAAGGTAATAGGACTGGCTGTATCACAAGAGCTGGATAAGGACAAAAGGAAATGTTTTAACTGTGGTAGCCCTCACCATTTTGCCAAGAATTGTCCAAAGCCTCACAAATCTAATGTGAGTTCTAAGCCTGTTGTTCCAGGAGTGGTCCCCTGCCCTTGCCACCAGCAGCAGGGAAACCTACAGTAGAGCGTGGAACGGCTCTGCGCGCAGGCAACAAATCAAATGCCGTCTCTTCCTGCTCTGCCGTCCACCGCACGCCAGACCACCAGCCACGGCAGGAAGAAGAAAAGAGGCTACTTGTGGTGAGTGCAAGAGCACACCAATTCCAGCATGAGGCACCACAGCACATAACTGTATACCTCAATAAACACTTGGACACTACCACAGACATACTTATCATAGGGAATTCCACAACAGGCCCTCTGGAACTGTTTGTCCTGCCTGAAATCCACAAAGTGAATCCCAGCAAAAGGTTTAACATCACTGACTTGTGCCAACCCTCCCTGGTTTCTGCCTCAGGGACAGGTGGTAGCATGAGTTATCCCAATACCAACAGACTATCCAAGACACCAAAGGACTCTGGCACTTTGCTGTGCCGAGATAGTAGGAGAAAACAAACCCACTCTTAACTGTAAGCTTCTCAACAGGAAAGCCACAGCCACCTTGACAGGGATGGCTGACACTGAGGCAGACATCACTATAATATCAAACACCGAGTGGCCTCCCCAGTGAGGTCTCAAACCAGCTGGGGGGGATGGTCACAGGAGTTGGGGGAACAACACAATCAATGAGGAGCACAAACAACATAGTCATTGAGGGTCCTGATGGGCACATGGCGTCCATCCGGCTGTTTGTGATCCCGCCAGGATTTACGCTGTGGGGCAGGGACCTACTGTCCCAATGGGGGACTCGGCTAGAAATCCTGCCTCCATCTCGGGATTTCTAGTCGGGGCCACTGAGGAGTGCACCACCCTGCCTCTCACATGGACCACCAACAAGCCAGTGTGGGTGGAGCAGTGGCCCCTAAAGAGAAGCTCTGCGCTCTAGAGTCCCTAGTGGAGGAGCAGCTTTCCAAGGGCCACATAGTACCATCTGATAGGCCTTGGAACTCCCCTGTCTTCGTCATCTGCAAGCCAGGCAAAGACAGGTGGAGGCTCCTCCACGACCTTCGCAAGAACAATAAGGTCATTGAGGACATGGGTCCCCTGCAGCCAGGCTTATCCTCACCCTCGATGCTCCCCCGACAATGGAAATTGGCGGTCATTGATATTAAGGACTGCTTTTTTAGTATACCTTTGCACCCGCGAGACGCCCTTCGTTTTCCTTTCTCCGTTCCATCTGTTAACCGCGAGGCCCCAATGCGACGTTATCATTGGCGAATGTGTCCCCAAGGTATGAAAAATTCGGCCTGCATCTGCCTGCCAATGGTACGTCGCAAAAATCTTGTCACCCATCCGTAAGGCCTTCCCAAAAGCTATTATCTTCCATTATATGGATGATGTGTTGGTTTGTGCCCCGATGAGACTTACTTGGACAAGACTTTATCCGAGACCATCCGAGCAATTGAAAGGGCAGGGCTTGAAATACATCCTGAAAAGGTCCAGCGTACCTGCCTGTGGACCTACCTGGACTCTGCATTGGCAAGAGAACTGTCGTGCCCCAGCAGCTGACCATCAAGGACGACCCAAAGACCCTCCGGGATCTCCACCAGCTGTGTGGCTCCATCAACTGGGTACGTCCTCTGCTGGGACTCACGACGGCAGACCTTGCGCCCTTATTTGACCTCCTGAAAGGCTGCGAGGGACTGCACTCACCACATACCATCACTGTGGAGGCCCAGGAGGCCATTGGTAAGGTACAGCACGCCCTATCCACCTGTAAAGCTCATAGAATGGATCCCAGATTACCATTCAGGTTTACTATACTGGGTCGGTCACCTGACCTACATGGACTCATTTTTCAGTGGGACACAGCGTTGAAAGATTCACTTCTCATGATAGAGTAGGTCTTTCTTCCCCATCAGCCATCCAAGAGTATCACTACGCCACAAGAATTGATGTCAAAATTAATAAGAAAGGCTAGGACTCGGCTCCGCACTCTTGCAGGGTGTGATTTCACATACATTTACATGCCATTGACAACAGAGGTTTTGGAGGATTTGCTCCAAACCAATGAACACCTTCAGTTTGCCTTGGACAGTTACCCAGGCCAGATTTCGGTTCATAAATTAAAACATCATCTGTTCAACACCACTTTTAATCTGGCCCCAAAAATGATGCAAAGTAAAACTCCATTAAACACCCTGTCTTTACTGATGGCTCTGGGGTGTCCCACAAGTCAGTAATGACTTGGCGGGATCCCCGAACTCAGAAGTGGGAATCTGAGGTTCAGGTGGTGGAAGGTTCACCACAGATTGTGGAACTGTCAGCCATTGTCAGGGTCTTTGAAAAATTCAAAGAACCGCTCAATTTGGTCACAGATTCGGCATACGTGGCCGGTGTAACTGCCGGGGCTGAACACACCTTAGTGAAGGGGGTGTCCAGTCCCAAATTGTTTAACTTGCTCTCTAGGCTAGTTCACCTCCTCTCCCACCGGGAGCAACCCTTTCATGTTATGCACGTGAGATCACACACGGGATTACCAGGACCCATTGCCGAGGGCAACATCCCAGATATCTTTGCACAAGCCAGACTGAGCCATCAATTCTTCCATCAAAACGTCCCAGCCCTCATGAGGATGTTCTGCCTCCCTCGTGAGCGGGCTCGGGCAATAATGGCGACATGCTCAAACTGCCAGAGATACCAGATTCCAGCACTCAGTATGGGAGTCAATCCCTGGGGTCTGAAAAGTTGCCAGCTTTGGCAAACAGATGTGACCCACTTCCCCCAGTTTGGGAGGTTTAAGTATGTGTATGTGTCCATAGACACGTTCTCCGGGGCCGTGTTTGCCTCTGCCCATTGGGGCGAGAAAGCAAAGGATGCCGTTAAGCATTTCCTCATGGCATTCTCAATGCTGGGCGTTCCTGAAAAAGTAAAAACAGACAACAGTCCGGCCTATGTTTCATCTAGGCTAAGGGACTTCTTCCAGCAGTGGGGTGATAAGCATGCCACAGGGATACCTCACTCCCCCATGGGACAATCGGTCATAGAAAGGGCCCACCAAACCCTGAAAAGGCTCCTTCATCAACAGTAGGGAGGATCAGAGGACATTACTCCCATTGCGAGACTCTGTAAGGCTCTTTTCACCATCAATTTCTTAAATAACTCATTTTCTAAACCTATCCCCCCTGTATTCCAGCATTTCACTAATTCAAACCAGGCCAAATTAAAGGAGCAACCACCGGTATTGATCAAGGACCCAGAAAGCCACCAAATTCAAGGGCCATTCCCACTAATTACCTGGGGGAGGGGGTATGCCTGCGTTTCTACTCCAGCAGGACCGAGATGGTTTCCAGCCAAGGCAGTCAAACCGTACCTGAAACCAGCACTGGCTTCAGGGAGGCCAGCACGCAGCTACGATGCAGGCAATGTCAACTCAAGCTGTTGGGATCTAATTATTAAAGTTCTTTAGAGATACCTCTGCCCGAATTAAGGTACAAGCGAGACCATATGCCAATCAATAGTATGGGTTTTATTTGATAGCAAATATGAGAGAGAGAGAGAGAAGAAGAAGAAGGGAGAAAAGGGGAGTAGAGAGAAAGATGGGGGGGGGACAGAGAGGGACAGGGACAAAGAAGTATCACCACTCTGTGGGTCCCGCTGGTGTCCTGATGTCCTCTTCGGGTGGTCTCGGTGGTGGAAGTCCCCCCGAAAGCACAGAATGCCATGGGTTGATATACCCTCAGGCCAGGTGGAAATGTCTGGGCATGTCCCCCTAGGGGAGGGGGCAGCTTCCAGCAGCAGACTCTGCTTGCATCACATGCAGTCCTGTGGTGCAAGGCGTCTGGGGAGCACTTTGGGGGGTCTGTGATAGATTGTGACTCCCCCTCAGCTGCCTCTCACGTGAGAGTCCCGTGGATGTGGCTTGTGGGGTTGGAGGTTTCACAGCTGGGCCAGTTTGTGTACTGGAGGATGCGTGTGTATTGCCTCTGATCAGAGGTTACGCCATCCTCCTCCCCCCTTCAGCTGCGGGCTAGGGTTGTGCAAACTTGGCTTCTGTGAGCTGTGCTTTGTCCCCCACCCCAAACTCAACCAGAAACGATTCTTACTACAGCTGGTGACTTCAGCTTTTGTGGATGCATTCTTTTCCCTGAGATGATTGAACAATAGGCTTTTCCCTTTATCTAATCTCAGCAGTTTGACTCAGTCCAAAGTCCCAGTCAGGTATCTTCAGGGAAGCTTCTCTGATCAAAAACTTTATATCAATGTTTGAGGCATGAACTATTTTCAGTCTCTGACACAAGCCAAGACAAAACCACTGCCACCTGGAAGCAACGATGGTGCAAGGAAACAATGGCCACAGAAACACTTGAGTAGCGCCATGTCCAGGCAGTGTTGTAACCCCCAGAAATGCTCCTTATCCTTCCCCTGAGTCTACACTTTCCTTGTGTGTTTTCCCACCCCTAAGTCCACCCCTTCCCACACCCTTGCCCCAAGGGAGAATCCAGAGGTTCTGTAATATCTTTCATGATTTTAACAATTGTGTTTAAGACTACTGCAGGATCACCTACCCCATCCACGTCCTCAGCCCAGACCAGCACAGCATTTCCTGCCTCTTCCACCCTGGCTGAAGTCAGGTACCTGTCAACACCACAGTGACATCTATGTCCCAGACAAGCAAAATTCCCAGCGCAGATCACGGTGCCCCTGTCAGGGAATCCACCATGTCCAGCTCCACCAGAAGTGATTTGGGACTTGATGGGACCTTGGTAATTCAAGGGATGGGTTGGCTCTCCCTTTGGAGGCAGTTTTGCAGGAGTCTCTGATTGTTTTGTTAGTTACTTGTATAGGAATGCTTCTGGCCATTTTTCACTGTTTCATGTATAATTAGCTGTTTAAATGTTTAGTCTGTGTACCTTTCGTTGATCAGGAAAGCTTCCTTTATAAACAAAGAAGGGGGAGATGTGGCGGCCGTTGAGGCTGCCACTGAGTCTCAGGAAGATCTGGAAGGTCCCAAGGGATCTGAGGGGCCATGGTGGAGGGTTGCTTGGGTTTGAGAATCCTTCCCTTCCCTCTGGAGGATAATAGTTTCTTACACGTGATTGATGGGTTCTTCCTATGCTAATTGTACCCCCCTGATTGGACTGTTTGTTCTCCACCCCTTATGCATATGTATCTGTATCCAGAAGGTTCTGTGCTACTCGGTACTCCATTGGTTGTGGTTCTCTCTCTCCTCCCCTTCCCTCTCCTTATTGGGCTGTGTAAGCTTGTCCTGCCTTCCCCCTGCCCCTGGACCCTCAGCTGATTGGTTGTTTGTTGCTGTATAAAAGTCTGTGCTCTCCTTTGTTCTGGGTCTTCTGTCCCTGGACCCATTCGAGCAAGGAACTGTTAATAAACTCCTTGGATACCCATACAGGAGATCCCTCCCTTATTCTTTACCCCTGGACCTGCTAGGACTTGTCTCTGCGCCCACCGGCAGGGTAGCGGAGTGCCGCAGCAGGAGCTTAAGCAGCCCCACCAGAGCGGCTCCCCAAGGGACGCTTCTGGGACACACTGCCGGTCTCTGTCCACCGGGACAGTCCCCGCGTGGGCTATAGTCTATACTTTAGAAGTTATTCTACTCTTATTGCCGAGAACAGTTAACGGTTTGTTTTGTCCAAATTTCTTTCTTACAGGGTGATCTTTCAGAATCAAAATTGGCAACTGAAATATGTCACACTTAAATGCAATCAAGTTTCATTAAAAGATTCACACATAACCTTATGGGGCAAACTTTTAACATTCCGCTTGACAGAATATATCATGGAAAGCAAGTTGAAACAGGGGATTTAAGAGTTAAAATTTAGAGTAGATGAAACAATAAGATTCATTATCCTGTTCTCCAAGGACGGAGGGGAGGCTGAAGAGATAAGGGGGGCCCTTCGAAAGATATCTGGTATCTGTCAAGATGTTGCTGAGCTTGCAGAAATAAAAAGGGGCCATCACGGCAAAAGAAAGAACACACATGTGCAAAACTCGTGGGGTCAAAAATTCATGAGAGGTAGAATCCTCTTACTTCATCCTTTCAAGCCCCCAGACTCAAATTAAGACCACCACCTCAATAAAAGAGACAGATTGCGCAGCCGCAACTGATTTACATACGAAGCGGAGAGCAGGCGGGGACAGGTAATAAATATGTATAGGCATTATAGAATATGCATGCTTTTTGTAGATAAATAAGTGATTAGAAGCTGTAAAAAGGTACGCAGGATTTGGGAAGGTGCTCTCCCCCCACGTCTGGCGCTGAATAAAATATGTACCTACTTTACAAGTCTAACAGGTTGTGGAGTCTTTATACTGCGTCTCAATTGGCGACCCAGTGGGACGGCTCTGTCCATCCGCAGAGACGGGCTGAGGGACGGAGGGCTCCACCGGGCGCCCCGGGATTTCCTGGGGGAGAACTCTGAGACCTCGGCTTGCTTACTGCGGGGACAGATAAGGACCACTGGCTTGCGGCTAAAACGGTACGTATTAATCTTAGGGAATTTAGTAACACGTACGTGTGGTTGGAGGGCTGTTGGTAAATCACAGGAGACGTCCTGTGTGCAACATAGTCCCTTGGTAGGTAAAAGCTTGCAAGCTGTTGGTGGAAGGGAACGCACACCGACGAGGCCTGCTCCGCTCCTCCAGGAGGAGGAGGGAGGAAAAAGGGGACCGGTGTCGCTGAATGCATGCCTGCGAGGCCCACTCTGCTCCTCCATAGGTCTAGGGGGAGGAGGGAAGAAAAAGGGGGCCGGTGTCGCTGATAGAACAGCAGTGGGTTGAGTGGACTTTTTCCCGTGATATCGGAACTAAGGTGGTGTGTTTGAGACCGGACTTTGTGAGTGTGGTGAATGTGTGGGTGAGCAATGTTGTGTCATTGTTGTTTTATTGTCATCTAACTGCAGTTTTATCATTGTTTCATTGTTGCTTTATTGTTACTGGTGTTTTGCCGTTGCTAATGAGTTTAGGAGAGGTAGTGGATTTTTGAAAGTTATAATTGCAATGTTGTGTCCTTATTGTTTTACTGTTGTCTAACAGCAGTTTTATAATTGTTTAATTGCTGCTTTATTTTTACTAGTGTCTTGTTGTTGCTAACGAGTTTGGGAGAGGTAGTGGATATTTTTTAAGTGAAATTGTCATCTTGTGTTAGAAGTTGTAATTGCAATAAAAGAACAGCTCTCTAAGTTTATTTGTGATACAACACTACCACCTTGTGGCAAAACTTACAATTGCAGCAAGGTATAAGGGAAGGAGGAGAAGGGAGCCAGACAAAGCATAGAAGTCCCTAAAGCTAGTCCATTAGGGTGTGTTATAGCACATTGGAAAGAAGTTGCAGGGACCGGAGGTACTGAAAATAAGTCCACTCTTATTAAGTATTGTAGCCAGTGGTGGCCTCTGTATAGGCTAGATGAAGGGGTGAGGTGGCCACCCACTGGAACTCTAGATTACAACACTTTGCTACAATTAATGCTGTTTTTAAGGAGGGAGGGCAAGTGGAGTGAAGTCTCGTATTGTGATATGTTCTTCTCTCTCCGAAATCACCCTGAGTGGCAGAGAGATTGCGGGATTAAGGCTCCTCTTGACCCTCTAGTACTAGCTATGGAAAAGGAGAATAAAGCAAAGAGTGGGAAACTAAAGAGATGCTGCTCAGCCTGTAGTATCGTACAGAGGTGTATAAAATTGGATAAGGTTTACCAAAGTACATTTCAAGAAGAAGGCTTGTCAGACTTATTGGAGGTTCCCCCTAAGAGACAGGAAAGGGAAATGGAAGAGAGAGATGGGGACGCAGAGACCAGCTCACCCCCTAGCAGCCCGGTATTATCCTGGACTAGACAACGAGTCCTACAAGTCCCCCTACAAGAGGCAGTAGGACCAGGGGGAGATCCAGTGATGGTTAAAGTGCCCTTCTCCTCTATTGATTTAGAAGCATGGAGGAAGGTTGCCCAGGATTATCACAGTAACCCAGTAACTACAGCACAGAACTTGCGATATATCACCAAACAACATAATCCAGACTGGTCTGACATGCAATTATTGTTAGAATCGTTAACCGAGACAGAAAAGCAGCTAGTTTTGAAAACAGCAAGAGAACTAGCAGAGGATTATTATAGAACCCAGCAATTAGATGTAAAAGACTATTTTCCCCTTGAGAAACCAGACTGGAGACCAAACAAGGGAGAGGAGATGAAGAAGTTAGAAAGTTATTGGGAATGGATATCCAGAGGGATGGAACGGGCTATACCTAAAACTATAAATTGGTCAGAGTTATATGCTATTAAACAGGGGCCTTCTGAGGCACCATCTGAATTTTTGGATCGACTGAGGAGTGTGATGCATCGTCATACACCACTAGATCCCAGAGATGAAACGGGAATCCAACAATTAGTGAGCTTATCCTTGGGCCAATCCACAGGGGATATCAGGCGTAAATTTCAGAAAATAGTAGGGCCTGAGTCAAGAAACCTAGAAAAGCTACTTGATGAAGCATGGAGAGTATTCAGCAATAGAGAAGAGGGATATAGTCAAAATACGAAGAAAGTTATGATAGTGAGGGAGTGTCGTGGGTTGACCCCGGCCAGGGGCCAGGTGCCCACTCAGTCGCTCTATCACTCCCCCTCCCACTGGGAGAGGGGAGAGGATAATACTGAAAAAAGACTATCAGGGTGAGTAAAGGCAGTTTTATTACAGTGGAGGAAAAAATAGAACAAGCAAGTTGAAAGTGGCGCACGCAAGAGCAAGAAGAGAAAACAATCAATCTCTACTTCCCATCAGCAGCGATGTCCGGACACTTTCTGGGAAGCAGGGCTTCAGCACGCGTGATGGTTGTTCAAGAAGAAGATAAACATGGACAAGCCCTGAGTGTCTCCTCCTCCTCCTCTCTTCCTTCCCTTATATATCTGAGCTGATGTCATATGGTATGGAATATCCCCTTGGCTGACTGGGGTCAGCTGGCCTGCTGGTGTCCCCTCCCAGGATCTTGCCCACCCCCATCCCCTTCAGTGGGGGAAGGAATGTCACAGGGACAGCACAGCTTGGCAGTAGCCAAAACACTGCTCTGTTATCAACACCAGCTACCAAAGCAAAGTACAGCAGTATAAGGCCTGCGAGCTTTACCCCAGTCAGACCCAATACAGGGAGGAGAGAGGAGAGGGACACAGACAAAGTCAATGAAAACAGAGAGGTCCACCCTGACTAGACAAAGATCAGTGCGCATTTTGTAAAGAGTTTGGGCACTGGAAGAATGAATGCCCCAAACAGAAGAGGGACAAAGGAAAAAGAATGGTTGCCTGTGCCGAAGAAGACTGAGGAGGACCGGGAGATCTTACCCCAGATGATCCCCTGATTGTAACAATGAAGCTGGGGAAGGAGGGGAAAAGGGTGGAGTTTCTAATTGATACAGGAGCAACATACTCGGTACTGAATAAAGCCCTGGTGCCCGTGGGAAAGGATTATGTTATGGTACAAGGAGCCACTGGCCAATCTGAAAAGGCTTATTTCTGTAAACCCTTAAAATATAAATTTGGGAAACAGTGGGGCATCCACAAATTTTTATATATGCCGAACTCTCCAAAGGCTCTCCTGGGAAGAGACCTATTAGAGCAACTACAAGCAACCATTATGTTTAAGGATGGGGAAATTATTCTGGAGGTAAATGATCAGCAATATGTGGAGGCGTTAAGTCTGATATTGACAACCACTGAGATCGGGGAGGAAATCAGTGAAGAAATAGTTAGGTGTTCCCTGGAGTGTGGGCTTCTAACGTGCCAAGAAGGGCAAAAAACGCACCTCCTATAGTAATTAACCTCAAGGAAGGAGAACACTCAGTCAGGATTAAGCAGTATCCTTTGAGAAAAGAGGACAAAGAAGGAATTAGGCCAGTGATTGAAAATTTTCTACAACTAGGTTTATTGAAAGAATGCCAATCTGACTTCAACACTCCTATATTACCTGTTCGGAAACCCGATGGGTCATATCGAGTGGTGCAGGACTTAAGGGCTGTTAATAGAATAACTGAGGATCTTTACACAGTGGTAGCAAATCCATACACTCTACTGACATGTTTAACACCAGAGCTAACTTGGTTTACCGTTTTAGACTTAAAAGATGCCTTCTTTTGCCTTCCTCTCCATGAAGCCAGTCAGAAAATTTTTGCCTTTGAATGGGAAAATCCTAAAAGCGGGCGTAAAACCCAGCTCACATGGACAGTTCTTCCTCAGGGGTTCAAAAATCCCCCCACCTTGTTTGGGGAACAGCTTGCAAAGGACCTAGAAGCCTGGGAGGCTCCACCAGAAGAAGGAAGGCTATTGCAGTATGTGGACGATCTCCTTATAGCCACTAAGACAAAAGAGGCATGTGTGGCATGAACGGTGAGTCTTTTGAACTTTTTAGGGCTCCAGGGGTACAGGGTGTCAAAGAAGAAGGCTCAAGTGGTGAAGCAAAAGGTAATTTACCTAGGGTACGAAGTTAGTGCTGGACAACGGACTTTAGGGCAAGACCGTAAAGAAACGATATGCCAAATCCCGCAACCCCGGACAGTAAAAAAGCTGCGAACCTTTTTGGGGATGACAGGATGGTGTAGATTGTGGATCTACAACTATGGGCTGCTCGTCAAACCTCTGTATGCACTCATCGCAAGTGGGAGCAGAGATCTCCAGTGGACCAAGGAAGCTACTCGAGCCTTTTCCCAGTTGAAGGATGCCCTTATGTCAGCCCCAGCCCTAGGACTCCCGGACGTGAGTAAACAGTTTTTTCTGTTTTCGCATGAGAAACAGGGGATTGCCTTGAGAATACTGGCACAGAACCTAGGCCCATATCGAAGGGCAGTGGCCTATTTATCCAAGCAGCTATATACAGCCGCTAAGGGATGGCCAGGATGCCTCAGGGCTGTAGCAGCAGTTGTGATGAATATTCAGGAAGCACGGAAATTCACCTTAGGCCAGAAAATGACTCTGCTGGTGTCCCACACAGTGTCCTCAGTACTGGAAGTGAAAGGTGGGCACTGGCTTTCTCCTCAAAGATTTTTGAAATACCAAGCCATTATGGTAGAACAAGATGATGTGGAAATAGTGGTGACTAATATTGTCAACCCAGCTTCCTTTCTCAGCAGAAATCAAGGAGAGCCGGTGCAACACGATTGTCTGGAAACCATCAAAGCCACCTACTCCAGCCGCCCAGACTTGAAGGACACCCCTTTTGATGACGCAGAAACCTGGTTTACAGATGGGAGTAGCTACATCATCAGTGGAAAACGACATGCTGGATATGCAGTTACCACTAGCAAAGAGGTAATAGTCACTAGCAAAGAGGTAATAGTATCTGGTCCCCTACCCACAGACACCTCCACACAGAAAGCCGAGATAATTGCTCTGACCTGTGCCTTGGAGATGGCAAAAGGAAAGAAAATAAATATCTATACAGACTCGAGATATGCATTTGGGGTCGTGCATGCACATGGAGCTATCTGGAAGGAAAGAGGACTATTGAATTCACATGGGAAAAACATTAAACATGCACAGGAAATAATGAAACTATTGGAAGCGGTCCAGATGCCCGAGAAAGTAGCGATTATGCACATTAGAGCACACCAAAAGGTGAGCTCGGAATTGGAAGAAGGAAATGAGCTGGCGGATAGAGAGGCAAAAGAAGCAGCAAAAGGTGAGATAACAATTGAAGGAACCCTGATTCCAGATGGACAGATATCTCTCGGAGGTAAGCCAGAATACAGTAAGAAAGATAAGAAACTGTCCTGGTTTGAAGGACAGGTGTCTGTTAGGGAAGGCAGGGGCTTCTCTTGGAATGGGAAACTGTAACCCCTCTCTCTCCGAACTATTATAAATTTGAAATTAAGAGGCTCTCAGGCAAAGATATGGAAATAGAAATAACAGTTCTTTACTAATATCTAAAACAAAGATAACAAATAACAACAACTATAACATTAACCAACAAACAGAACCAGAAACCCAGTGGCAGCCTGCTCGGCTTCAGGCACCTTTTCCTTTTGGTGCAGTTCTAGTCACAGCTTGCAGGGGCGCTCTGGGTGTGATGATTCCCCGGTGGCTGCAGGGGCGCTCTGGGTGTGATGATTCCCCGGTGGCTGCAGGGGGCGCTCCGGCGTGAGCTCAGGTAGCACACGGCAAATTGCAGCTGCCCTAGGCACGGAGGGATGGAGGAGAGCCCTTGCTCCACAGACCCTCGGGAGGGGCAGCTGGTGTCGGTGCCACAGCAGGATCCCCGGACACAGGGAGCTGGGACGGCAAGAAGTCCCGACGTGCAGGGGGGAAACCCCGCCACAATGCAGCGAGGAAACTCGGAGCGGCGAGGAGGAGCGGGGGGAGAGACAGGCTGGTGGCAGGCAGCTCCCAATGGGCAGGGAGGAAAAAGACTCACAGCAGACAGACCGGCAGCTCCGCGCTGGCTTCTCAGGGGGCCGTGGGTTTAGCAGACAGCAGCTCCAACTGTCCAGCTCCGAGGGTCCCGAGCAAGAGAGCGTGACCTCCCCCCTGCCCTTGCTTTTCAGTCTCTCCAAATCTCGTGTTGTCAAGCCCTGCTTCCATGAGGGGCAATTTTGCCCCACCCTGCCAAGGAGAAAGGCTCTAGCCTTGTGCTTTGTTTCACTTAAGTACTCAGTCATTTGTGTCTTAGCAACCCTTGGGAGAAAAATTCCTGAGGAAAAGAACTAAATCCAACCTTCAACAGAAACTCATTGAGGACCAAGAAGGAACATATAACCAGGAAGGATGGGCCATCACTGCAGATGGGAGGCTGGTTGTCCCTTCTCAGATATTATGGTCCTTAGTAAGGGAGGAACATCAAAAAACACACTGGGGAACGGAGGCCCTATATAACTATCTAATTGAAAAGATTACTGCCAGAGATTTGTATGCTACTGTCACCCAGGTGACCAGACAATGCGATCTTTGCCTCCAGACTAATCCTAAGAATACCCCTAAACTGGAACTTGGTCAGATTGGAAGAGGCCAGGGGCCTGGGCAACAATGGCAGGTTGACTTTTCAGAACTTCCAAGAAAAGGGGGGGTACCGATATTTGCTAGTGTTAACAGATACCTTTTCAGGGTGGCCAGAGGCTTTCCCCACTAGAACTGCCAAAGCCCGAGAGGTAACCAAAATATTGTTGCAAGAAATAATACCACGCTTCGGAGTTCCAGCCACAATATCCTCAGATAGAGGACCACACTTTATTTCCAAAATAGTGCAGCAGGTGAGCCGCCACTTGGGTATAGACTGGGAACTCCACACTCCGTACCATCCCCAGTCGAGTGGCCAAGTGGAAAAAATTAAGCATTTAATTAAGCAGCAAATTGTGAAACTAGGGCAAGAAGTTAATTTGCCCTGGCCCCAATCTCTTCCATTGGCATTGCTACGAACGAACAAAGCCAAGAACTAAAGAAAAGTTAAGTCCCTTTGAAATGCTTTATGGGAGGCCATATGGAGTGCAAAAAAGAATTTCTACCCAAATTGAGGATGAAACACCACCTATTTGGTGGCCCTAGGTAAACAACTTAGAAAAATTGGAAAGTATGTGGCTGGAACTCGGAGCAGAGGGCTGGATGGACCTGTGCATAACATACAGCCTGGGGATTATGTGTATGTTAAGTCTTTTACAGAGAAGACTTTGGAACCACAGTGGGAAGGACCATTCCAGGTGCTACTGACAACCTACACTGCAATTAAAATCAGAACAGGGCGTCTGGATTCATCATAGGCGAGTGAAGAAGGCCCCAAGAACTCCTTGGAAAGCAACACTAGGTGATAATGAACTGAAACTGAAACTTACTCGAGAAAGATGAATAGACTCTGGGTAGAAATGTTAGCTTGGAGAGTTGTATCTCTCCTGATTATAGCCATGACCATAACCGCAAGACCACATGTGTACCAAATATTTGAGCACAATGTCTGTCAAGGAAAGGCTTATGACACCCACTATCGCAAAATGCTATTCCAGATGCTAAAAGTCACGAATGCATCTGTTTGAGAAGGGAAAGATGTTTGGGGTTGCCAATATGCATTAGTTCAAAACGGATTCCATAAGTCCCGCCAAAAACCTATAGAGTTAATTCGAATTGATTCCAGATGTTGCGAAACATGGTTATCCACTTGTCCTGAATTTAGGCTTAAAATAGAGGGGTGCGCAATTAAGGGTAATAAGTTGGACTACAATATTACTCAGGATTGTGTTATACCCCAAGATAAGGAAATAAGTCATCCAATTATCCAAAATCTTACCGGAGTGGGAAGAGATACAAGAGCAAGATCATAGACGAATAGTAAATACCATGGGTGCAGCTAGTGAAAATATGTCTCTAGCCCTCGGATGTGTACAAGCACAAATATGGATGCAATCAGTAGCTGCCTCAATTATCAGGGAAGGTAGTGAAGGCACATTCACTGCGGAGGTCCATAAAGTTGTTTGGGACCATGCTTCCGATTTAGAAAGAGAACTTCAGTCATGGTGAGTTTTAGTTAACTTCACCTATGATCCTGTAACCAGCATGGTAACGGCCTTTGTTCTAACTATACATAATGTGTCAGTGAGTCTGATATACCCAATAGTTCCCCTAGGACTAAACCATGAATGAACCATCCTATATACCTCAAAACACAGGATGTAGGCACAAAAGGTGAAAGAGAACTGGAGAACTATTAATATAGAGTCCTGCGCCACGAGGAAACAACTTAGATTCATATGTGAAAGGAATATAAATAGTGATCAAGATACTTGCCTGGATACAGAACAGAGTATTTGTCACTTTGAAGTCCATTCAGCCAATCAGACAACCCTGCTGGTGTACATA
>JAVTVJ010002727.1:0-45460 GCA_034509425.1 Eopsaltria australis
TTTTTTGTTTTGGTTATCCCTGCCTTATCTCTTATCTGAGTTTCTATTTGATTAAAGCCCCCTGTTGCAGCGTAGCCATGGCAGCAGGTTTATATCAAGGAATCTGTTTTTATGGGATTGTAGGGCTGAAAATAAAACTGAACCAAACAGGACGAGCCCACAGGGGGTCCTGACCCAGGAGCTCCTCAGTGATGGAGCTGTGAGTGAGGACTGAGACCAAAGCTCTTGGTCTGTGTTTGTGAGTTCACTGCTCACGCCTGGGACTGTTTGTGGGGATGGTTTTGGATGTGTTTTGTTCAAATATCACAAATGTGTGGAAGGGGCCATGTTCTGGTCACTGTGATGCTGGAATTGCCTTCCTGAACTCCTAATCCATGAAACGGCTGCAGGAAAAGCCCAGCCCCAGGTCCTGCAGTGAGGATTCCCTACAGAAACACAGCTCCGTGCTGGGGAGCTCCTGTGGGATGTCCCCTCAGTGGGAATTCAGTGAGATTTGGCTCTGGCAGGGGACACTGGCTGCAGTCGTGTGTGACACTGCAGGACAGTCACAGCCCTGCCTGCACATCCAGTTCTCACTGCTGCAGCAGTAACTCAGCAGAATTCCTGGAGGGATTTGCACCCTGAGGGGGAGAGGAGCTGGGTGCTGACCCCAGGGCAGTGACCCCACTGCAAGGGGAGAATCAGAGCCACACAGAGCCTCTCTGCACAGACACCCAGTGATTCAAAGGCTTCAGAAGATGCTGGCTCTAATTAATCTGTAGGGAGCTGGGAGCCAGCTCAGGGAGCACTTCAGCACCTCCTAAATTGGTCAGGACAGGTTCTGCTGAGTCCTTAATTTGATCTTCCTCGTGTGCATTAAAAGCAGTCCCACCTTGATTACAGCAGATTCTTCTGGCACATCCCCTCCAAAGGATTCCTGAACGAGGCTCATCCCTCTCACCCTCAAAAAATCTGCTCTGTGCCCATGTTTGTGTTCACCTGTGAATTATGGGAGTCACCCATGGCTGGCTTTCCATGGCCCTGTTTGATGCCAGGAGGGCACACCTCGTGTTATCTGCTTTCCAATGGTCACTGATTTCTTCTTGCTGTTAACCTGGCCGTAGATTCTGGCCAGACAAATATTCCTGGACAGTTCTTCAGTGTGTCCTTTTTTTGTTGTAGGAGGGAAGGCAGGCAGGAATTTGTGGAAATGGAGTAGGAAAAGGTGTTGGGACACAGCCAGGATTTAGAAGAATTCGGTGTGAGCATCAGTTCAGCACCTCCTGATGCAGGGAGGTTTTCTCAGCAGAGAGGAATAAAGGTTTTAGGAACAAGGAGGATCTGGTGGATGCCTTACAACGCTGATATCTTTCACACCAGTTCCAATAAATAACATAATAGCAATAAATAATAATAGCAATAAATAACCTCTGAAGAGAAAGGAGCAGACAAGGGAGAAAGATGCATTTTTGATTGCAGTGTGCACAAAGAATGGTTAATGCAGAGGAAAGGACAGGGAGCTGCCAAGAAGGCAGCTCTTGCCTTAGGAAAGGCCCAGAGAACTGTTATTTCTTTAATCCTTAAAGTTTATTCCATTGGTGATTTCTGTAAAAGATTTTTTTGAACCATGGAGGCATCGAGTGTAACTAAATTTGTTTTCCAAAACCTTTGCAGAGAAGGGCAACCTCTCGCTGTGTTATGGGGGACTGGACACTCGAGGAGGAAGTCACTAAAAAACTCGTCCTTGGTTTTAATGGAAATAGATTTGTGCCCTTATTATTTAGGAGAAAGGAGAAAGGAGCAGCTGGTTTAGAATTGGAGTCCTTGCCTCCCAAATAAAAGTTCCTTCGCTCCTTCCCAACAGACATTTAATTCCCCCAGGTTTTCTGAGCTCTGATCCACTCAGATTGGTCACAGAGCTGTACAGGGCACTGGCAGGGGAGGTGATTGGGAAGAGGCATTTTGTGAAAATGGTTGGGTAAGGAGAGAGTTTCTCAAACCACTCGTGCCAGGCAGTTCTGGAAGCAGCCAGAACGCTTTTGTGAGAGAGGGGGGCACACAGTTCCCAGCTCTGGCTGGTGTGTGAGCCTACAGCACCATGACTCCACTTCTAGAAAGGCAGAAAAAGCTCCATTTCCACTCAATAAAAGGCAGTGCTCTGCAGCAGCAGGATTAAAAGGGGAACAGCCCAGCAGTTCCTGGGAAAGCAATTTTTTCAGAGGCAAAGCCCTTCCCAGTGTCCTCCCTCCCCTGATCAGGCACCTGTGCCCTCCCTGCGTGCTGGGCTGTCAGAACATCTCTGCTAATGAAGCAGCCTGGCCTGAGGCTGCTCTCCCTGCAATCCCCACCCCTGAGCCTGGCTCTGGCTGCTCGCAGAGCTGGGCTGCACCCGGCAAGGAGGAAAGGAAAAAAGCAGGGATTCCAGGCTGTGGCACGGCCCTGGTGTCCCCCAGCCTGCGGGAGAGGCTGAGGAACGGCTCTGGCTGGCTCAGGAGGTGCTGCTGTGGCTCTCTGCTCCCCTCCCCTGCCCTTTGGTGGGGGCAGTGACTGGGTAGGGAGAGGATTGATTTGTTCCTCTCTGGAAATGTGAGAGTGTCAGGGAATGTTGGGGGAAAAAACAGAGGAATCTGTGCTGGATCCTGCAGGGACAGAAGCTTTGCATGGAATCTGTGCTGGATCCTGGAGCTCTGGATGGAAACTGTGCTGGATCCCGCAGGGACAGGAGCTCTGGATGGAATCTGTGCTGGATCCTGGAGCTCTGCATGGAAACTGTGCTGGATCCTACAGGGACAGGAGCTCTGGGTGGAATCTGTGCTGGATCCTGGAGCTCTGGATGGAATCTGTGCTGGATCCTGGAGCTCTGGATGGAATCTGTGCTGGATCCTGCAGGGACAGGAGCTCTGGATCCCTTCCTGAGCTCAGGTTCCTCACCTGACAGGTTGCTGGGTTTCTCTCTCCTCCCAGCCTCAACCTGTCTTTCCTGTAAAGGGGCAGGGCCTGCATCTGCAATGAGGTTTTAAAGCAGCTCAAAAGACTTTTGATCTGAGTTAGAAACTCACTTAGTTAGAGGTCTGCTGAAACACATGTAAATAAGTGACATTTAGGAAGTTTTCCCTTCTTTTACGGGTTGAATAGTGCAGGAGTATCCAGGATGAGTAATTTGTCCATGGAACTGGTGATAGGATGTGGAGAGAAATTTTTCTCTCTTAAGTTTAAGAGCTGTATTGAAGCATTTTCTTCACTTAGAAAACACTTTCTGGCACAGGTAACTCTTGACACATTTGACCTGAGAGAAAGGTTTTGTTTCAATCCAACATGATGTATCCCAGAGGTGGGGAACTGAATGCTGAAAAATGATCACTATTTACTCTGTTTGCTGTGGTGGTGCCTCTTTGAGCAAATTAAGAATCATGCTTTCACTTTGCCCTGGAAACACACAACAAAAACCCACGGAGATTCCTGCCCCCAGACTGGAAAACCTGTTCCAGTTCCTCCGAGTGGAGTTTGCAGGGCGTACCTGGCTCCCCCTCCAGCCACATGTGCAGGGATTTGCGTGCTGCTCTCTGATCTGCTCGCCAGTGGTGGATCTGTTTACACTAATCCCAAAAGCTCTGCTGTTAAAGAGGCTGGAGCTGAACAGCTCCAGACTCTGCTGCTGAGCCCAGCCTGAGCTCTCGCTCTTCTTTACAGGCAGGGCTCCTTAGAGACTTCGTGTTTGTGAGAGGCTGCTGGGCTCAGTCTCAATCTCTGCCTCTTGCACCCCTCCAACCTCACTGAGTTCTGGCAGAACATCCTCCCAGCGTGACAGAGGTTCCTGCAGGATCGAGGCCGCTCCTGTCCTGCTCTCCTGTGACCTCTCCTGGAGGAAACACAGAGCCCTCCTCTGGAGAAGGCTGTGGCCGAGCTGTCCCTGCACCTGGAGCTGGAGCTGCCATTAGGAATGGAGGTCGAAGAGTAATAACCCTGATGGCTGTAAGAGAAGGAAGCTGTGAGAAAAAATCTCCACTCCTTTTATAAAAAGTGAAAAGAAATCAGGCCCAGAAAGCCAAGTTCCAAAGCAGAAGGAGTCAGGGGAAGCCTGGAGAAGATCCCAAGGCTCTCAAGCACCCAGTGCAGTTGGATGTGCCAGGAATGAAGTTTCTGGGAGCTGAGTGAGCCCTTCTCCCCACACAGCCCCTCACCTGCCCTCCATCCAGAACTCTCTGCCTGCCACAGAAATGTCTGTGTCTCCCACAGCCTCTCCCAAGCATTTTCCTTGGATCATTAGGTGATAATAGAAAGTGATTTTTCCCCTGTCATCTCGAGCAATCAGAAGCATTAAGAATAAGAGCCTAAGCCTGAAAGCCTAAATGAGAGGGTTTGATGGGTCTGTGGATCTGCCTCCTTCATTAGAGCCAGGAGCAAAGATGGATCCCAGAGCTGGAGTTCCTTGGGAATAAAATGGCAAGAAACAAGGATCATGGGCAGGGAGCATCAAGAGAAAACTGAGAAGTGGAAGGGGCAGTTCTTGCTCAGAAATGGCCCTGCCAGCTCTGCCAGTGGCTGTTGTCACACAGCAAAGCCACCTCTCCCTGGCTGGAAGGAAAGGTCCATCTGCCTCCACCTCCTCAGGGAAGAAGGCACATCAGGGGACACAGCTTGGGACAAAGCTGGGACCTTGATGCTGTTCTGGGAGCTCTGAGGCAGAGCTCACGCAGCTCTCACTGTTCTGCCACCTGGTAGAGACTTGTGGGTCATATTTCTTGTCCCATATTTAGGGGGATAAATTATTTTAGGGGGAATTTATTTTTATTTCCCTCCTCAGTAGGATTCTTCCTGCCCAGTCAATCCCACTTCGGCATCCAAAGGCAGGGAACTCCGTCTCGTTGAGGTGACACATCCCTGTAACAACCACACGATTCTGGGCTGCCTTGTCCTCCTGGGGCAGCTCCACATGGAACTCATGCTGTGTCTGCCACAGCTTGGGACAGAAAAAAAATTCACACTGTGTGTCCTAAGCCTTGTTCCATCCATCCCTCCATCCATCCATCCATCCATCCATCCATCCATCCATCCCTGCATCCCTCCATCATCCCTCCATCCCTCCATCCATCCCTCCCTCCATCCATCCCTCCCTCCATCCATCCATCCATCCAATCCATCCATCCATCCGTCATCCATCATCATCCATCCATCCATCCATCCTCCATCCCCATCCATCATCCATCCATCCCTCCATCATCCCTCCATCCATCCCTCCCTCCATCATCCCTCCCCTCCTCATCATCATCCATCCATCCTCTCCATCATCCCTCCATCATCATTCCTGCATCCATCCCTCCATCCATCCATCCATCCATCCATCCCTGCATCCATCCATCTCCATCCTCCATCATCCCTCCATCCATCCCTCCATCCATCCATCCCTGCATCCATCCATCCTCCATCCATCCCTCCATCCATCTCCATCCATCCATCCATCCATCCATCCATCCATCCATCCATCCATCCTCCATCCATCCCTCCATCCATCCATCCATCCATCCATCCATCCATCCATCCATCCATCCATCATCCATCCATCCCTCCATCCATCCATCCATCCATCCATCCATCCATCCATCCATCCATCCATCCATCCCTCCATGGCAAAGGGAAGGCTGGAGCCAGGTCCCAGCTGCTAGGGGGTGCAGAGGGCCGGGCAGCAGCGGGGCTCGGCCGTGTCCCCGTGTCCCCCCGGGCCCCTCCCGGGCAGGCGGCAGCCGGCGCTGGCCCCGCCGTCCGTCGCTCACCCCCTCGCCGCCGCCGGCGCGGCGCTTCCCAGCGCCTCCGCTGTTTAAATGGGCCAAGTTAGAGAAGCGGCGGCGGCGGCGGCGGAGGGAAATCTTGTTTGGTCAGAGTCTCCGAACTGTGCGGTGACTTCTGAGCCCCGATCAATACGTGTCTGTCCCGGCTCGGGGGCCCAGCCCAGCCCGGCGCGTCGCTCGGGGGCTGCGGGCGGCGGCGCGGGGAGCGCAGAGCTGGCGGGGATGGCACTGTAGATGTCCGTGTGTCTGTGCGTGTGTAAATGTGTTTATATTTATATATATTTATATATTTATATACAGAGGAATAAGGAACGTAACCCCGCGTTTCTGAAAATTCCGTGCAGGAGTGAGGATTAAAACCCAACTGGCGGGGATCATAAAGGCTTCGGTGGGAGCGGGGCGAGCCTGCACGGCGCAGGTGAAGGTGGGCGGCCCCGGGGAAAGTTCGCCGCCGCCCGGGTGTCTGGAGCCCCGCGGGCAGAGCCGGCACCGGCCGGGGCTCCGTCCTCCCGGCGGGCGCCGGCGGGGCGGGGAGGGGTCGCGGAGCGGCGGCGGGGGCGCAGCGTTTAATTTTAATTATTGCATATAAATAAATAAACCAGGTGTCAGTTTAAAGGAAGCAGGGGGGCAGGGTGAAAGGGGGCTGAGTGGGCGGCGGGGAACCCTCCAGCCTGGCGAGAAGGTGGGTTGATCTAGGGGAATCAATAAGCTTTTTTTTTTTTTTTTCTTTTTTTTCCCCCTTAAACCAAAATAATGTCTACGGCAGCAGAGACCTCTCCGAGATGTCAGGTATTAGTCCGGAGGGGCAGATCTGCGAGCCACACGGCAGCTCCCGGGTCTACGGTACATTAGGCTCTCCGTGGGAGAGGGATCCCAGACAGCTCTGCTGGGGAGCCAGCCCAGGAGATTTGTTCGCGGGCTGCTCCGGGGGATACCAGCCACCTCCGGCACCCGAGCGCCAAAGGTGCCTGTGCTGCTGCTGCTGCTGCTGCTGGCGCATTTCATCCAAACTCCAGCCGGAGCGAGGGCAAGTTGAGCCGGAGACATTGGAGCCACTGTGCTTTGGAGAGACGAGGGCGCACGGGGAGCGCGGCGGCACCATGCCTGCTATCAAGAAGGAGCGACTTGACAGGGAGGAGATGGCCCTGGCAGCTTTTAACCAGCCCATGGAAACCTTACCTGACTACCTCGCGCCTCTGGCCGCCGCTGCCATTCCGGTGGTCACCCCGCACCCGCCGGCTTACGAGCAGATCTTCGCCCACCGCGCGTACCTGGGCTTCCACGAGACCCACCACCCCCATCCGCACCACCCGCACCACCCCCACCACCTCCCCGAGGACCTGATGCTGGAGAGGTTTTCCTCCATCCCGGATTTCCAGCCCTTCTTTGACAACGGAGAGCCTTGCATCGAGGTGGAGTGCGGGGAGAACAAGGCGCTGCTCTACATCAATAAGTTGTGCCAAGGGAGCAAAGGACCCTCTATCCGGTACCGGGGAGAGTGGCTCACCCCCAACGAGTTCCAGTTTGTCAGCGGCAGGGAGACGGCAAAGGACTGGAAGCGCAGCATCAGGCACAAAGGTACGGGCACCGCTCTCCGTGTGCGGGGTCCCCGCTCCTCCTCCGCATCCTCCCTCTCGCCCCCGCGCTCGGGCAGGGCATCCGCGGGGAGCCCCGCGCCCGGGAGCGTTCGCGGGGACCCCCGAGCCCCCTCCCCGCGCACCCCCGGCCCCTCTCTGCCGGATCCCCGCGCCCCCGGTACCGCCGAAGTTTTTCCGAGCGATTTGGGAACGGTTGCCTTTGGGGAGGGTTTTTTGGGGGGGGGGGGGATTTGGGGGGCTCCCCTCGAATGAAGTTTCATTCGGCGCGGGCGGAGGTTTGAACAGCGGGTGGGTGGCGGGGTGCGGACCCCGGGGCTCGGGGTGGTCGCCCGCCCGCCGCCCCTGCGAGCCGCCCGCCGTGGCGGTGGCTGTAGCGGTGGCGGTGGCGGTGGCGGTGGCGGAGCCGGAGCCGGCGCCGCGGGGAGCGGCAGCACGGCCCGGCCAGGCACCGGCGGGGCGGCGGGCGGGGCGGAGGGGGTGTTCCCCTCGCAGCTGGGTGGTGCGGGACCTCCGCCGCGCCGGCGGCTGCTGACGGGCGCCTGCCCTGCCTCCCTCCCCTCCCCGGCCGAGCCGGCGCCGCAGTCGCGGCTCCGCGGCGGAGCTGCTGCTGCGGGCGGCAGGTGGAGAGCGGGGCCCGGGGGGAGCGGCGGGGGCGGGCGGGCACAGCCCGAGCGGCTCGTAATGAGCTGAGAGCCGGAGGTGTCAGCCCGGGGGTTGAGGAGCGATTAGGAGGTGACTGACACCTCGCCTGGGTTATTGATCGCCACAGAGCGGGGGCAGCGCTGCGGGGCCGCGCTAATTGTCGCCGCTCCGCGCATCGCGCCCGTTCCTTTTATTGCCGCGCTCCTGCTGCCTTCGGGAAGCCTCGGTCGCTCCGGGGTGAGTCAGGAGGAGCGAGGCGCAGCGGCCGGAGGAGCAGCGGGGCCGTGCCCGGTGCGGGGGCAGCGCGGGGGCTGCGGGAGCGCCTCCGGCCGCGGCTCCCCGGGGCTGCGGCAGCGCCGGCACCGGGCCCGGGCAGGGCTGCGGGGGCTGAGAGGGCTGCGAAGCTGTGAATGCTGAGAAGGCTGTGCGGGCTGTGCCCCGCTCACCTCCGCGGGGACCTGCGGGGGACAGAGTTGGCTGCGGGGGCAGGCGGGGATGGGTGCTGGTAGGCAGCGAGGAGAGGGTGTTTATATGGAAGCGGATGCGTGCCTCCCCCTCCCCCCGTCCCTAAATACTTTCCTTTTATAAACGTGCTGATTCTTTTTCTTCTGCTGCTTTTTTTTTCCTTCTCCTCTGCATATAGGGAAAAGTTTGAAGACTCTTATGTCCAAAGGAATCTTACAGGTACATCCTCCAATCTGTGATTGCCCTGGGTGTCGAATTTCGTCTCCAGTGGTAAGATTATTGTTAAACTATGTGCTTTAGTTAAGACATCTTCCCTCTCCTCTGCCTCCTTCCCTTAAAAAAAAAAGAAAAAAATTCCCTTTGCTTCTGTGATGGTGAAACCGTGATCTGTGAGGGTCATCGAGGCTGGCAGAGCCCTGCCTGCCTTGTGAGGGCTCCAGCGGTGTTAGAGGTGAGCAGAGGAGCTTGGAAGCAGAGCAGACGGGAAGAGCAGAGTTTGACCTGAAGGAAGCAGCACTCGGTGGGAGTTTTGGGTTTTCAGGGGAAGCTGTGTGCGCGCAGAGGCAAATCATTGAGGAGCCTCTGCCGTGTCCCCACCCCTTCGTTTCTGTGCGCTGTGCAGAGGTGTGAAGGTGGCTAAATAAAGCAAAAGGGAAATGTGATTGTGCCCACGTGTCAGAGTCAGAACAGCCACAGTTTACAAACCAGCAGTGAGTTCCGTTAGAGGAACAACTGAAATGCTCACAACTTGAGCATCGTTCATGGATCAATAATGGCTTTTATAGATCTTTTCTTCCCAACTTTTGGGTTCCTTGTGTATTCTTGCTTTTATCCTGAGACTTTCAAAACCTCTCACCAGCATTTTCGTGGAAAAGATGTTGATGCTATAGATAAAAGGTGATTGGAATCAGAGTAAAGTAAGGCCTTAAAGCAGCCCATAGTGTGTAAAAATAACCATAAAGTGCAATAACATCTAACTGGGAAGGCAGAGCTGTTGGTTTGGGGAACTGGAGCAGCTCTTGGTCTGGAAGAACAATGATGACTGAAAACATTGCCAGTAGCACCGTGGGAAGAGATACAGCTGGAAATTTATGTGCTTTTATCCACTGGAAATCAACCGGTTTTGGTTTTGTTGCTTGCTTGGGCTCGAGTGGACAGTCTGTGCTCACATGCAGTGGCTTTGCATGATCTGGAATGACAGAGCTGGGAGTTACAGCCCTTCCTGCATGGTGTCTGTGTCACAAACACCCACATTCCCATGGGAAGGGGCTTGGAGCAATCACCAGCAGTTCCATAAATGAATTAAATTAATGGGAAGATGTCTCCTGTCTGTGTGGTGCCCATCATTGCCTGGCATTTGGCACCAGGTGGGCTGAAACCTGGCTCTGCCCAGCTCCTGGGGTTTGTGGGGCAGGCTGTGATGTGCAGCTTTCTCCAGTTTTGAGTTTTGCCTGTGCTTTAGTTGCTACTGTGTGGCTCAGGGCCAAAAATCTGCCAGTGACAGGGATATGCGGCTGCTGTGAGGATGCTGAGAAGGGCCTGGCCAAGTGATGCTGTCTGCTGGTCATTTCTGGGTTGGCAATAGCCAAAAGGTCATAAAATACTTTTCTAGCAGCATTTTCAGGAGCTGTGCAGGGCTGGGTGTATTTCCAGATGGACAGACAGCTCTGCGTGGAGCCAGGGTCTGGTACAGGCTTTGAGAACTGGATTTGGAGAGTACAGACAGAGGAAAAAAGAGGCTGGTGCAGTTTTGGGAAAGGAGAAATAAATCTTTCTGGACTTGCCTCCCACTGCTTCCCCAGCTGGGAAAGGGGGTTTGGATGTCGGAATTTGCACGGCAAGGCCAGAGCCCAATGAGGATTTCTGTCAGAACTGTGTTTCTCAATGCTCCCTGCACTTTCTGTGCTGCAATTAGAGCACGTCCCTGACCAAAGGACAGCTCCACGTTTTGAACCTGGAGTCTTTTGCTTGTGCTTTACGGTAGCTGCATGCACTGCACATCCAGAACAGCCACACAAGGAGCAGGATTTGGAATCGGGCATGGTTTATCTTTCCCCATTTAGTGATCGCCCATTCAAGCACTGCTGAGATCCAAGGGCTGATTCCCCCCAAAAGCACAAATGTTTTATATTTCATAGTGCAGGTGACAGACTTGCAGTTCCTGGTCCTGTGTGATCCGGCGGGGGTGTGGAGATGGGAAGCTCCTGCCTGCAGCTCCTTCCACTGCTTCGAAATCAGTCCTTGGACAGTGGGAACGGGCCAGGGAAACTCGAGCAGTGCCTCTGGAAGGGGGCAAGGCAGTGATGCCTGCATCAGCAGCCGCCTTCAGGCATCTCTGCCCCTCTGCTCCCCACAGGCAGCAAAGGCAGCGCTGCCAGGGCTGAGCACGGCTCTCCGTGCGGGAACGGTGACATCCAGCGTGTCCCTTGCCAGCCCCGAGCCCGGCTGTCCCTGCAGGAGCGGTGACATCGAGCGTGTCCCCTGCCAGCCCCGACCAGCCGGGCGGCAGCACCGGGGGCTCGGAGCAGCAGCACCGCCGGCTCCGAGCCCCTGCCCGGGTCCCTCCCGCGGTCGGGGGGAGAGAGGAGGGGTCGGTCTGGAGAGGAAATTGCAGCGAGCCGCAGCCCCGGGCTGGCAGCGCCGCCGGAGCCGAGCGGGGCACGGCTCCCCCGGGCCGGGCTGAGCCCTCCCCGCTCCCCGCAGGGCTCCGAGCCGCGGCCCCCCCGGCTCCCCCCGGTGCCCCCCGGCCGCCGCTGGCGCCGCGTTCCCCGCCCGTGGCTCGGGGGGGCCGGGGCTCGGCGCCCGCCCCCCGCCGCCCGGCGCTGCTCGTTCGCCGCAGCTGCAGACGGGGCCGGCGCCGGGCCCCGCTCCGCCACCGACCGCCGGTTTCCTGCGCGGCTCGGTTCGGGGGGAGCGGCCCCGCCGGCGCCTCCTCCCCCGGGCCGCCCCCGCGCCGGCGTCTGTCCGTCCATCCATCCATCCATCCATCCATCCATCCATCCATCCATCCATCCATCCACCCATCCATCCATCCATCCATTCCCTGCTCGCTGGGATGCAGGAAGGGCTGAGCTTCCTTCCCAGGGCTGTGTGCAGGGTCTGACCCTGGGCTTTTTGCCCTCACAGAGGGTTTTGCCCATCTGGATGGGAGAAATGGGCACAGGTCCTTTCAGTTTTGGGGAGGCACAGGATGCCAGATTCCCAGAGCGAGCTGCCAGATGGGAACAGGGCTCTCCCCCCAAATCTGTATTCGTCACTTTTGGGCAGGCACAGCTCGTCTTGTTTGGAGCCCTGGATGAGTTCCAGTCTGTTGTGGTGAAACCCATTCCCTCCAGGGTTCCCTCTGCCCCCTCAGTGCTCCAGATCCCACCCGTGCCCTCCCTCCATCTCCATCTCTGCTCTGAGCCCACAGCCAGGGCTGCCCTTGGAGGGGCAGTGGGGTTCTACAGCCAGAGGGAGGGGAGAGCAGTTCTGAAATCTTTATTGACGAATGAAAACACCTCAGGTTTGTGAATTCCAGCATCAAACATCCAGGATAACAGTGGAAGGACATTCCTTAGGACACACTTGATTGTTTCCCTTATCACACAGAGTGTGACCCTTGCTGTGTTTTCCATTCTCGCAGTGCTGCCTCTGGAAGGGAGTTGGGATTGGAGATTGGCTGCTCCTCATCCTCTCGGACAGGGTGTCTGTGTGAAAGGTGGCCCTTGCTGGAGTTCAGGTTTGGGGCACAGGTAGAGAAGGAAAGCCCCGTTTCCCCAAAGCTGTTGTGGCAGGGTCACATTCAAACAAGACAAAACAAGAGCAATAAATGATGTTTGGGTTTTGTCACGTCTCCTCCATCGCACGCAGACACAGGGTGGTTGTGCACGCCTGGGACACCACAATGGGAATTCATTTGCTCGCTGGGGCCGTGTTTTGCTCGTGGTTTGATTTATATGTGATTCCCTTTATTTGCTGCTTTTTGCTTTTCGTCATTGTGGTTGTTGTTCTCCTTCGCTTCACCGAGGTTCAGGCGTCAGTCCAGGACTTTGTCAGGGATGGAAAGAGGAACTATCTGCTGCAAGCTTCAGAAATTCCAGTAATGAGCAAAATCTGTCCTTTGGCCCAGAGGTTTCTGAGCCTGCTCCTGGTCCCTGTTTTGGGTGCAGGGGTGGGAGGCAGCGCCTGGAAGGCAGCTCGGTGTCACCCCCACAGTGGCTTTGTGTCACTCGTGGTGTTGGCTCTGGCTGCTGAGCATGGTGGGATCCAAATTCAGAGGCTTTGACCAAAAGAGGAATCTCCCACATTGGGCACGAGTCCTCCAGGAGAACTTTCCTATGGAAAGAGGGCTTTGGCTGCTGGAGGATTTCCCTGGCTGCCTGCAGAGGCAGGATTAATGCTGAAATTTCACTGTTAACTGAATAGATTAGATTTAGGTTCCTTTCTGAGCTGCTGTGGGCTCAGGGCTGGGAGCTGGAGAATGTTGGGGTTTATGTGCAGGGGACTGTTTTCATAACTTCGCCTCCGTGTCCCTCGGGGCCGCCTTATGAATGTGGAAAAAGCCCCTCTGTAAAGCAGACTTATAAACCTCCAAATCCCCCCAAGGTCTTTGGCACAGTCTGTTGGTTTTTATTTGTGGTTTCATGCTGATTTGCCTTGTTGCTTTTAATCCAGCGCATTTCAGTTCAGGTTAGTGTTTGTTGGAGGTTTTGGAGATGGATGGGCATTTTTTTGTTTGTTTGCAGGGCTGATTTGTTTTTTTGTTTGTTTGTTTGTTTCTGTTTTGTTTTTTTTTAAAGGACTTGGCCCAGGTGGATTTTAGCCTGTGTTGCACTGTGGTCTTGCAAGTTGAACTTGAGGTCTTAACAGAAGTTGATTCAAACTCTGTCAGATTTCAGCTTTATGGAGAAATTGGAGATAAGTTTGATACAGAATTGGAGTAAGATAAGAATCCTGGTCTGAAATGGGGTGAGAGACTCCCAGAGCCCATCCAGGGCTGGGCAGGCGGGCTGAGTTTGGGTCCAGCTCACAGGGCTCCTGCTCTGAGGGTGGTGGGAACCTCTGTGCTGCAGCTGTCACAGAAAGGTCCCTGAAATCCACTGCTTTGGGATCAGAGAGTGCTCCAAAAAGGGGATTTTCAGGGGCAGACAGCTGGAAATGGGGATCAGCATGGCTGGGAGAGGAGCTCTGAAATGTTCTGTGCTTTGGGAGTTATTCCTGATGGTCCCAACTCTGCTCCTGGGCAGGGGCTGGAGCGTGGGAGCTGCACCAAGGAAAGGAGCAATTCTTGTTCTGCACAGAGGCCAAACAAACCCAGATCAATGGCACCGAGAGTGCCAGCACAATGCTGAAGGATTTAATTTTGTGGATTATTAAATGCCCTCTGGAAAGGAAAATATTAATTGGATTGCAGGCTTGTGAGTGAGCAGTGGAGATGTAGAAGCAGCTGTGGCTTAGGAAAATAATTTTATCTTACAGGGGGCTTTAAGGAGCTCCAAGGAGGGGGAGGTTCGGCCTCGTGCAGGAGCTGGGGTGAGGATTTCTGCTCTTCCAGGGAGCAGAGAGGAGACAGTGGAGGCAAAAGGTCTGGGGTGGTGGAAGGGCAGAGAAGGAGCCATGGGTGAGGTCAGGGCTGGTGGAAACCAGGCCACTGGAAGAGAGGGAAATAAAATTCGTGCTGAGCTTGGTGTGTGAGAGGGCTCTGCTTGGAGGGAGCAGAGTTTCTCCTGGGATGCTCCAAGGCTGCAGAGGGGGTTCCTCACCCCACAACCAGCACGGGGTTGATTCCCTGGAAGTTTCCTGGGCTCTGCTGTAGGCAGAGGCAATTTCTGAGCCCTCAGCCCCTCTTGGGGGCAAATTTAACCCAGGAAATCGGCAGCTGCAGCCAGAACTGCATTGAATTCTCCTGCTCTGAGGGAAAGAAAGTGAAGGCTGGGAAGAAAGAAAGACAGACAAATAAATGTAGAGAAGCAGGGGGAGCAGCATCGTCTCGTTAGCGCCGTGTCAAGGGCAGTGTAAAGGTGACACGGGAGAAGTAATTTTGCTGTCAAAATTATTTAGAGATGTCATTAAACTGCTTAGGGCTGTCTCTGGTGCTCCGGGGCACAGACACCTGGTTTTAATTTGCTCTGCTCTGTGTCCAAACTCGCCGGCCTCGCTCAAAGGCAGCGGCGCTCGTGTGGAGCCCAGTGGCAAAAGCCTGAGCTGGGAGCTGAGACGCAAAGGGAGAGCAGAATGAACTCCCTCATGAACTTCGTTAATTTAAAACTATCAACCAGTTCAGCTGTGCAGGGATGATGGATTTTCAGAGTGCCTGTTCTGGTTCAGTTATGGGACAGGGAGAACAGAGCACTCTCCTGCTGGGAACCTCCTGGAGGTGTCCGGGTCAGGTTGGACGGGGCTTGGAGCAGCCTGGGGTGGTGGAAGGTGTCCCTGCCCATTGCAGAGGGAGGAATTAAGGTTCCTTCCAAGCCAAACCAGTCTGGGATTTTATGATTGCCCCTGGACTTTGGAAAAGAAATCCCCTCTGTTTTTATTTAATTATTGCTCAGCCAAATTATTACTCTTGCAAAATTGCTTTCTTTGTTCTATATTTTTCTCTTTTTCTACCTCGTTTTTTTGCTTTTGTGGGGTTTGTTTTTCCTTGCCCCCTTCCCCCTTGTGCACTGTCCTGCCCTGTTGCTCCTGTGCCCGGTCTGTTTCCTTTATCTGGAAAATATTTTGCTGCTCAGGAGTTCTTGATTGGCATCGATGCCCTCTTCCCTTCCCTCCGTTGAAATGCATCATCTTCACTTTCTCAGCTGAAGAATTCACCATTCTCACCATTCCAGGGCTTTTTCTTGCTGTTAGGACACGCTCAGCTCTCTCACTGCTGGCAGATGTCACTGGAGAGTTCACGACAGGGCCCTCTGTCCCAAACTTGTGTTTCCCAGCTGAGGGCAGGGGAAGGCTCTCCCTAAGAGTTACTGAATGCTGCAGGAATCAGGTGCAGTTTGTAAAGAAACCTGAGCACCTCTGCTGTGCCCTCAGCCTGCTCTGCACTGGAGGTGTCTCTGTCCTCACCCCCTGCTCTGCTGGAGCTCTGCATTTCCTTCCTGTTGGTTTTGGCTCTCATTTCAGCCAAACCAGCGAGGACAGGGAGGAAATTACACATTCCCCTGGGCCAGGAATATAATCTGATAAGGGGTTTTCTGGTAACAGTGTCTGAGGATGAGGAAGGATGAATGGAGGGAATTCCCAAACCCTGAAAGGTTCTTGCTTGTTTATTTTGCCTCTTGTCCATGGGAAAATTGTAGCTTTTACTTTATTTTGCACAGGGATACAAAGCCACGGGATCTGGGAAGGCCATCAAGCCCCAATTTGCCCTGTTCTTTGATTAGCTGCACAAAAATACTGCTGCACATCAAATCCCTCATTTTCAGATGTCAGGAAAGCTTCAATCCCTGTGCAGAGCAGGTTCTTTAATCTTCTTCATCTCCAGCTGGAAGGAGATTCACAGGAGCATTCACCAGCCAAGCCAGGCAGTGGAGGCATTGTCACCTTGGGGTGACATCCACGGGCACCAGCCAGGGATGGGAATTCCAGAGAACTGGGAAGCAGGAAAACGTGAGAGCTTTTGGTGATGGAATAGCCAGGGCAGAAAACACAGAACCTGGAATTTTTCTGATGACAGAACTGCAGGGACGTGTTTGCCTGGAGCTGGTGCCCAGTTCAGGGCTGGGGTTGATTCCAAAAGCAACTCTGAGATTTTGAAGGACTTCAGTTCACCTGGGCCTCTAAATCACCACAGATCCTTGGTGGGAAACTCCAGTGTTCCCTTTGAGGAGCTGAAATTCCCTGACTGGAGTGTCCCAGCTCAGGTTTGTGTTTGTCAGAGCTCACTGGGTCAGGAGTGGATCCCAGCTCAGGTTTGTGTTTTATCAGAGCTCATTGGGTCAGGAGTGGATCCCAGCTCAGGTTTGTGTTTGTCAGAGCTCACTGGGTCAGGAGTGGATCCCAGCTCAGGTTTGTGTTTTATCAGAGCTCACTGGGTCAGGAGTGGATCCCAGCTCAGGTTTGTGTTTGTCAGAGCTCATTGGGTCAGGAGTGGATCCCAGCTCAAGGTTTGTGTTTGTCAGAGCTCACTGGGTCAGGAGTGGATCCCAGCTCAAGGTTTGTGTTTGTCAGAGCTCACTGGGTCAGGAGTGGATCCTAGCTCAGGTTTGTGTTTTATCAGAGCTCACTGGGTCAGGAGTGGATCCCAGCCCAGGGGCAGCTGCTGCTCTGCCTCTCCCTGCCCATCCCTGCCCATCAAATCCCAAAAGCTCCCCTGGAACCCCATCCCTGCCTTTCATCCCGAGATGGATGTGATAGGTGCTGCTGGCTCTGGGAGCTGCTTCTGCCGGGTTGCCAGGGCAACCAGAGATGGCCCCTGAAGACAGGAAAGGGCAAACATTCCTTTCTGCTACAGTCTGGAGCATCAGTGATTGAATGAGATTAGATGGAATTAGATAATCCTGAAATTCACAGTGATTTGACGCCAGGCCTTTATTAAATAAGTAAAAGTACCAGCCCTTATAATAAAAATGAATTCTTTTAGATCAATAACTTTCCCCACTGCTCGTCACAGCTGTGATTCTTGAGATCTCTTTTTCTGTGGCACTGGGGTGAACCACACCAACCTGCCTTTTTAAATGTTATTTATTTTTTCCTCTCCCAGGGGGAACAATGATATCAATTCCTCTTTTATTTCCCCCCTGTGATTCACCCACTTAACCCTAAAGTGCCCTTGCAGAGGGAGGCAGTGCAAGGTTCGTCAGGGATGATTCAGTGCCTTGGAATTTACAGCACTGGGGTTCCTTGCACACTGCACACCGTTGCTCTGAAGTATTGTAATGTTTTAGAGTTAAAGAAAATGAAAATACATAAAAATACGAATGGCTGGGTAGTTTTTTGCTCCTTGTGTGTTCAAACTCTTGGGACCTCACCTGTGCCTGGGTGTTCCTGCTCAGCTGCAGAGGGATTGATAACACCGTGTCCACATCCCCAGTAAATGTGGGTTAAAACGTGAGTGCAGGGTGC
Organism: Eopsaltria australis; assembly: GCA_034509425.1. Taxonomy (NCBI): domain Eukaryota; kingdom Metazoa; phylum Chordata; class Aves; order Passeriformes; family Petroicidae; genus Eopsaltria; species Eopsaltria australis. Next base: position 17,513 of record JAVTVJ010002727.1, read on the forward strand.
ACTTTGATCACAATCAGCCCAGATTTACATCACTTAAACTCTGCTGGCTCCTTTTTCATCCTCAGACTGGCAGGGCTCAGTCAGAACCCGCCATGCACCAGAGGACGCCCAGCAGAGCGTGGAAAATTTGGGGTGTTCTGGCCCTCGAGCAGCTCTGGTTTTTATCAGGCCACGTTGGCTCTCTCAGAGCAGAGGGTTGATTTATTCAGGTGGATTTTTTTTTGGTGCTGCAGCCCCAGAAACCCCAGCTGAGGGTGGTGCAAGCACAGTGGGCAGCTCGGGCTCTCACAGCAGAGCCTGGCTGCTCCTCTGCAGAATGCTTTTAATTCTGAATTAAAATCTAATTCATTTTCTAATCCCCGCATTAACAGTGAGATTCCTTAAAACATCTTTGGCTTGAAATTCATGAGCTGCTCCTGCAGGTCTGGATCTGGACTTGTTTGTATCAGCAGTGTGGATCTGGGGTGGTTTTTTTTTGAAGTCTCACCTTGCTGTGATGGATTTCTCAGGAATAAGTTCAGAGCAATTTCGTGAGGCTGGGGAGCATTTCTGTCCCCTGGTGTGGGCATAGGGCAAAAATCATCCTTGCACTGGGAGGATTTAGTCCTGCCTTTGATGTGGCTGCTGTTGTCTTTAAATCACTGTAGGATCTGCAAAAAGTGTGTTTTAAGGGATATTTGAAATTATGTGCTCCAAGTTGCTGTGCTTTTCCTTCAGCTGAAAAACTCCCATCCTGAGACTCCTTTTGGTGTCGTGGTGGGACTCCTCCAACTCCCTGGGCTGCTTTTCATGGCAAGCTCTGGAAACAGGAGTGAAAACTCATTTTTTTCCCCCCAGATCATAAGGAAATATTTGATGCAGCAAAGTGAGAAAGAGGGAAGGGCAGAGGAGGCTGAGAAATGTGTGTGAGCAGTGGGTTAATGAATCTGGTGTTCAGAGCAAACTGGGAATAACCCGACCCTCACCAGCAGGAGAGCAGGACAAGCTGCTCATTTTTAGGATCATGGAATCCTGGAAAGACTTGGGTTGGACGGGACCTTAAAGCCCTTAAATCCCATTCCAGCCCCTGTTCAGGGACACTTTCCCAGCCCAGGCTGTGTGGAGGATTCAGGCAGAATTCTCCCTTGCAGGGCTCTGATTTCTGAATTCACATTCAGGAAGTTGTGTGGAGTCAGAGCAAACACCTCACAGAAATCCAAGCACACAACGCTGGCACTCAGCAAAAAAAGATATATTGGTTTAACATCTTTTCCATTAACAAGCTTTAATTTGCATAAATTATATCACCCTCTGTTAATTTATTATTACTTGTTCGGTTTCCTCTATTCCATTATTTCTCCTGGGGGTTATGAAATTACTTGGATTATTCTGCTTAAGCTTTTTAAAATACAGTCACAGCGCTGTGTTTTCCCATTTATCTCGTATTTCCTCACTGTTCTGAGGCTCGTTAAAAACCTGAGTGAAGTGTCTCAAGAACTTCCCTGGATAAGTATTCTGGAAGTCTTTGGGAGCAACTTGCCCAAATCTGCTGATTTAAACCCCTGTCACTTTGGAAGTTTCTGTTTGGACACTTCCTAATTCACTGCTGGAGTGCAAAGTGTTTCATGTCCATGCCATGCTAGGGCTGGCTTTTTCTCCCAGTGTAGAAACAAAATATTTAATCAATATTTTAATTATTTTCTCTTATTTCTGGTGGTTCTGCCATTGCTATTTAACAATGAGCTGAAGCCACTGTCACCTCCTGTGCTCAGCAAGCCAGGCTGGAGTTCCCCAGTGAATGAACCATGATTCAAATCACACATGCAATTATTGAAGATTAAAATCTTCCTGAGGCTGGGGAAGGACAGACCTTCCCCTCAAGGCCCTTCCCCTGATGTGCTGAAATGTCCCAAACTCTGTCACTCCCTGGGATGTGCTCTGTGGGATTTCTGCCTCAGCTGCTTTGTGCTGAGGGGTTCAGGGAGAGAGAGAGAGAGAGAACCTTCCCTCTGAGCCTCCCTGGATGCTCTGGAAGTGGAGAGACTCTTCCTTCTGATATTCCCTGGATGTTCTGGCAGTGTGGAGAGACAGACCCTTCCCTCTGAGCCTCCCTGGATGCTCTGGAAGTGTGGAGAGCCTCTCTGAGCCCCCCTGGATGTTCTGGCAGAGTTCAATCTGTCGGGGCTGCTCTGCCTCTCGCTCTGATCCCAGCGGGCCGACGGCTCCCGATCAATACCAGCCTTGATCAGCAAATAATTCCACCTTGATCAGAGAATCCTGGTAATTATTGCTGGGGAGGAGGCAGGGCTGGGAGCAGGCTGGCATTTCAGGGGGTGCTTTAGAGGCTTTTCTGGCTGCTCTCCCTCTCCTGAGCTGCTGTGCTGGGACTGCAGTGAGGGAATAAAATCCAGGTGCTGGCTCTGAGGAGGAGAGAACAGGTGAGAGGCAGCAGCTCAGGGGCTCCCAGTGCTCATTCCTGACTCAAAAAGAGCATTCACAGGGTGAGAGAGGAGACAGCAGTAGTGGGGCAGCAGCTCAGGAGCTCCCAGTGCACATTCCTGATTCCAAAATCACATTCACAGCATGAGAAAGGTGACAGCAGTGCCAGGACAGGAGCCTGGCAATCAGGTGTGGGATCACTCCTCCTCCTCCTAATCCCCTTCCTCATCCCTGTCCTGGGCTGGGTAAACAGCACCCAGGAAGCCTCAGGGATCACTGAACAATGAGTGGCCTCCCAAGGGGGGCTGAATTTCCTTCCACATAAATTCCATCTTGCCTGGTCTTCGTGAAAGAATCTGCAGTTATTATTCGTTTAATTTGTCTTTTTAAATACTACTCTTGCCTTCTGTTTGCCTTCCCGACTCCAAATGTGATTTCAGAGGGGATTTTTGTGGAGTTGCAGCTGGCACCCAGTGTCCAAACAAAGGCAGGCCCCTGCCTGGTGTGTGCCTGGTGCTGCTGTGCTCTGCCTGTGTTTGGGAAGGGCTCACCTGCCCCAGCACCAGGCACAGGAGATGCAGCTGAGCCTCTGGAAAGGTCTGCAGGGTTTTGTCCAACTGATCCCTGATTATTTTAAGGGCATTTTCTTCTCAGGAGCTGTCTCAGAGCTGTCTCCAGAACTGGTGGGTGGAAGAGTTTGGCTCCAGCTTTATTTAACCCTTATTTTGGCTGTTTCTCCATCGGCGTTTGGGTTTGTGCTGGGTTTGGGTTGGGTTTTGCCCGTGCAGAGATTACACTGAGGAGTTCAGGGATTGTTGTGCTGTGCTCTGACATTTGTGTTTTGCTTTTGCTTTGAGCTGGGGTGAGGGAAATCCAGAGAAAGATTCCTGGAGCAGGATCTGTCCATGGCAGGGCTCTTCTGATCTGGAATTCCTGGAGCAGGATCTGTCCATGGCAGGGCTCTCCTGAGCTGGAATTCCTGGAGCAGGATCTGTCCATGGCAGGGCTCTCCTGAGCTGGAATTCCTGGAGCAGGATCTGTCCATGGCAGGGCTCTCCATGAGCTGGGGATGAGAATTCCTGGAGTAGGATTTGTCCATGGCAGAGCTCCCTGAGCTGGAATTCCCGGAGCAGGATTTATCCATGGCACAGCTCCCTGAGCTGGAGATGGGAATTCCTGGAGCAGGATCCCCCCCTTGACTCTTCAAGCAGGTGTCACCTTGGTGCTGGGTGTCTGCAGGGGAAAACCAAAGCTGTGAATTGGAGGTGGTGACCCCTTCAGGAGGAAGAAGTGATGGAAAACACGCCCAGGGTGGGATTTCACTTTCCCTTCCCCAGTCTCCTCCAGCTCAGATGCTCCTGGGGTGACCCAGAGCTGCTTAGCAGAGCACAAGAGGATCAGGAGGCCTCCCAGGAGTCTGTGTCTGCTGCAGCTGCAGGGGGGAATTAGGATTGGCAGGGAGGAATTGGCAGAGCTCGTGTTTGGCCAGGCTTTTTTTGTTTTAACAGGCCTGGAAAATCGGGGAGTAAATCATAAATTGGGATTCCAGTTTGCTCTCAGTGTTGGAGGGGGAGGAGTGCCACCTATGGTCACAGATCCCCTCCCCGGGAGCCTCGCCGGTGCATTTCACCTGAATTCATCCACCAGAACTCCCATCCAGGCACTTTCCAAGCCCAGCTCAGCATCATTCCAGCACGGGAAGGAGCCCCAGCCTGGGGAGATTTAAACCCAAAGTGTTCACACTGAAAACTGTTTGGGTTTTAGTTGGATTTGCGCAGATGTGCTGTGATCTAAAGCAGGGAGTGGCAGCTGCAGAGTGGCCATCAGCAAATCCCAATCCAGCCCCTTTTCTGCAGGAAGTTTTACTTTGAAAATTGAAGGAAACTTCCAAGACTCACAAAGAGTTGTGGGCACGTTGTGTTGATGTACAACAGACTGGGATTTGGGGGTTTTGGGTGGAAGGAGCTGCTGGGATTCCTTCAGGGCAGGGCTGCAGGTGGGAGCAGCTTCGCTGGGCTCTGTCCATGGTGTCAGAGCTGCTGGAAGCCACCCCAGAGGCCCTGGCCCAGCTCTGACCTCTCACACCCCTCTGGCCCTGGACCTCAGGGTCTCCTGACCCTGGGGAATTCCTCAGTGCCCCAGAGGGGAGGGACCATTTCCACATAAAATGTTCCCCTTTAACACTTCCCCCTCGTTTTACTCCAATTAACTTTGGGTCTGGTTTTGCTTCCCATGTGAGATGAGGTTTTCTTTCACCTGCTCAGAAAACTCTTCCCTCTGGCATTGCTTTTTTTTTTTTTTCTTTTTTCCCTTGCAGCTTCTTGCTTTTCATTCTTTTGATGAATTATTTACCTCTCTTGTATTTTATTTTTTTTATATTCTCTTTGTGTTTACCTTCGAAACGTACAACTCCCAACACTCCCTGCATCCTCCCGTGCTCATTGGGAATTTATTGGTCATTCATTTCCCGCTGTTATTTATTAATACAAATGTTGTGAATTTTGTGGGTGGTGCTCCCAGTGTGCTGAGTCAGCTGGGTGTGTGTTCCTGGTGGTTTTTGGAGTCCAGGGGTTGATCCTTTGGGGTGTTTTGGTGCTCACAGTGTCAGGGATTTGTGGTTCTGGTGCTGGGAGTGACCCCAGTGCTGGCAGGGGCCAGGATGAGTCCCCCCAGGTGTGCCCCACCTTCCTGGAGCTCTCAGCATCTGTCCCCCCAGGTGTGACACCTTCCTGGAGCTCTCAGCATCTGTCCCTCAGGTGTGACACCTTCCTGGAGCTCTCAGCATCTCCCTGGGCTGAGGGCAGGTCCATCCTCAGCAGTGCCAGGAACAGGGGAGGGACCCCCCAGCCCAGGGAGTGAGGCAGGAACTTGGAGTCAGTTTTCCAAGGCAGGAATTTGGAGTTCTCCAAGACAGAAATTTGGAGTTCTCCAAGGCAGGAATTTGGAATTTGGAGTTTTCTGAGGCAGGAATTTGGAATTTGGAGTTACCCGAGGCAGGAGTTTGTATTTTTCCTCAGCCTGGCACTCCCAGCCTCTCTCATTAATTCCCCCCGTGCTGTGGCTGGGAGCACGTACCCAAACTCTGAGCAGGCACAGTGAGCAGTTGTTCACAATCAGTGAATTTTTTATTGGATTTGAGTCAGGCTTGGTGGGCTGAGCCCAGCCCCGAGGGCCGGGGAGCCGCGGGCAGCCAGGACTCACTGCAGATAATTGACTTTCTCTGCTGTGGCCACCCTCAATCAGATCCACCTGAGAAACCTCCTGGCTCTGCCTCTCGGAGCTTCTGTCCTTCCAAGCTCAGCCATCAAGAGGAATTAAATTAAACCAAATTAAAGATCCCCTCTGCAGCCCTCGGGCTGTGAACCCCCACGAACACAAACAAACCAGAATTAGTCAGTTTGGACCCTGGTCCAGCCCGGTGCATCCCCACACCTGTGACCTTCAGAGCTTGCTCCAGGCTCTGTCCTCGAGGTTTTTCCCTCATTAGTGGGGATGAAATGTGCTCAGAGCTGCTGCTGTGGCTCTGCCTCCCTGGGGAAGCCAGGGCAGAGAATTCTGCAGTTCCTGCTCACAAATCACACCAGGGCACTTTCCTGGAAGCCTCCCTGGCTCCTCCTCCTCTTCCCTCCAAAATAATGGAATTAAGGTGAAGGAAAGGCCTTGCAGGGTGTCCCCAAAGGCTGTGATGAGCAGGGGATGCTGTTGCATCTGTCCTCTGTCCCCAAATCCTCCACCTGCATTTTGTGGCTGCCTGATCCCAGGACTGAATCTCTTTTAAAACAATTTATTCTCATTATTCTGTAGAATCCCTCAGTCTGGTACCAATGTTTGCTCCCAGCTGCCTCCTCTCTCTGTAGCCAGGGTAAAAATAAAAACCCCAAACCCTCCAGTTGTGCTTGGAGGCCTTTGCCATCCATCAGCCAGGGGTCACAGGAACTGCAGCTCGTGTGTTCAGGTCTCAAAACCTGCAGGAAATCAGTCTTTGTTACACGTGAAATAAAGCAGTCTATGGGGAAAATAACCATAAATGTTCATTATTTGTACAGGAAAATCAATTTGTAGGCCAATTGACCAAATAAAGTAATACAATTTGCTGGGAAATCCCCCAGGTGTGGCAGGCAAATGGAGGAGCGGGGATGGAGGCTGAGGTGTGAGTGGGGAATGTGGGGTGGGGGGAATGTGGGGTGGGAGGGAGGGAGAGAGGGTGAGGTGTGAGTGGGGACTGTGGGGTGGGAGGGATGGAGGGTGAGGTTTGAGTGGGGACTGTGGGGTGGGAGGGATGGAGGATGGGACACGAGGCTGAGAAAAGGAGTGAAGCTGCAAAACAAGGGTACAGCCCATTGGGGAGAGGCAGCAGGGAAAGGGGATAGAGGGGGAAATGGCCTTTTTTGGTGGTTTTGCATCATTCTGTGTGTGATAATGAGGAAGGTGCTGTGGGGAAGGGAGGGCAGGGGGACAGGGACAGCCCTGAGAGTGAGGCAGTAAAGAGTCCTTGCAGTCCTGCAGTGTCACCCTGAACACATCTGGAAGTGAAGTGCAGCTTCCCCTGTTTGGCTTTCATTCATTCTCACACTTTATGAAGTCTCCTTAAACACCAAGATTTTTTTTTTAATTTCTTTTTTTTTTTTGCAGAGCTGAAGCAATGCTTTAATTAATATTGGTTTTCTTTTGTTTGCTTTGGATTTTCTGAGCTCACCTGGCTGGCAGGGAAGGGAAAAGGGGAGCTCTGTGGGCAGACCTGGCTGGTGGCAGCTCCCTGCTCCTCGTTCCTGCAGCAAAGCCTGGGCCCATCTTTGGGCTGTGAGGGAATCCCAAAAATCTCAGGTGCTTTAAGGAGGTGTCTGCAGAGAAGAAAAAGAGCAGGAAGCCCGGTCAGGTTCCTCTTGGGGAAGGATTTTGGGTTCTCTGGGAGAGGCTGTGTGCTCGGGAGCTGATGTGATGGAGCTCAGAGGGAGCACTGACACCTGGCCAATGCTGGACCATTCCTCTCTCATTTTTCTACAGCTCCAGAGAACGGGAAATGTCTGAAAGCATCCATGCCCTTTGCTCCTTGTCTCTTCACCAGAGAGGAGGAGCAGGCAAGGAAAGAAAAAAGGGAAAAACCTGTAAGTTTTGCCTTTGTTTGGGAGACAGCAACAGCGTTCCACACTCAGCTGGTGTGAGTTGACTTTTGCTCCATCAGAAGTGACTTACATTGCCGGAGGACCTGGCTTCACATCTCTGCTTCCTCCTTTGCAACCTCAGGCTGAAAGGGACGGAGCCATTTGATGTGGAAACAGACACAGAAAACAAAGAGCAGGACACTTTTCAGCCTTCTTCCAAAGAGGTTTTGAAAACAGGTAGCTCCAAAGGCCTGATGGATTTTCTACCTTAGACCTGCCTCCCTTCAAAGTCTGGAAATTCCAATTGGCTTTTCCCAGAAAAGCGCGGCTCTCGCTCTATTAACAAATTATCCTCTGGGCTTTAGAACTCACGGAGAGATTCTAAATGGGAAATGTTCCCTTCTGTTCACAGATTGTGTTCATCTGTTTCTTCAGGGCTTCACAAAACCACGCTGTTCATATCGATGGGAAGAGCTGCAGATTCCCTTCTGGGCCACTTTCTCTCGGGTTAAAACTTCTGTATTTTCTTCAATTACAGCAGGACCCAATTTCTCAGCCTCCACACGTCATCCTCTGCCCCAAAGAGCTTCCACCGAAACTGGGATAAACCCTAAACAGGATGAGGGGCACGGACAAGGCAGGGAACGTGCTGGTGTTGGTTTTGTAGCAGGAGCCTGAGCATGAGGAGGTCGAGGGAGTTGCTTGGGATTGCTCAGGGAAGTTGTGGTCAAGAGAAATTTCCTTCTCTGGTACAGCTAAGGACAAAAAACCCCAAACACGAGCTGGGCTCTGTGTGCTGGAACTGAGAGCTGCTCTGTGGTTCAGAGACAACCCAAACGATCACTGAGAATTGGCTCTGGGCAGCCCCTGGGACAGCTGTCCCCAAGGTCTGCTGTGCCCTGGTTCCAGCTGCAGCACCTGTCTGGCTGGGCCCCATTTCTTTCCTTTCTTCCTCCTTGAGTCACTGCCAGCACCTGCAGAGCCCTTCCATGGGACTGATGAAGGATGTGACAGTCCCCAAAACCTGGGGGAGTGTCAGTCCCCAAAACCTGGGAGGGTTTTCCTGTTCTGCGCTGCTGTCACGTCCCGGCTGTTTCCTCCTGCTCCCTCTTGCTTCGGACCATCCCTCCTGCTCTGGGACAGTTCCAGAGTGACACTGGTGTCACTGGGAGGAGATGGTGGATGACAAACCTGTCAGTGGCCAGGTGACCGGGCTGGGCGTGGCTGGCAGGAGGCAGGGGAGGGGACACCTCAGGAACTGTTTCATTGATGTGTTCATTGGGATGAGGGCCCTGGCAGCTCCTCCTGCCTGTGACCTCGGCTGGGATCAGATTCTGCTGAGCCCAGGGCAGCAGAGCTGTGCCTGGGCTGGATTTGCTACTGGAACAGTGGGGCTGGGAGCACGCTGGGCTGGAAGGGCTAATGAAGGCCCGGGGGACAGGGCAGGATTATCCTGGAAGGCAACCTGAGCCTCTCCGAGGTGTTTACACTAATCACAGCCGAAGGTAAATGCAAACCCTGCCAGTTATCCTACAGGGGGATGTGTGGTCCCCACTGCTGCGTAATGTCCCTAATTAAAGCCATCCCGCCAGGTTTGTTATTTGGAAAAGCAAAAGAAAAATATCCCAGGCTCTCCAAACCTCCCCCTTTTCCTCTTCCCTATCTTTATTATCAATAAAAAGAGAGAGAAAATGCTGTCTGGGCTCGAGGATTTCCTTCACATATGGAAGAGATTTAGAATTCTCCCGCTCCCAGCACTGGCAGCTCACAAACCTCTCCCCTCTTTCCTCCCTCCAGCACTCCCTGTCTGCTCCCCGTGTTCCCCAGCTTCACGTGTGTTCAAGGAATGCATGGGCTGGTTTTTCCTGCAGGCTTTCTATCCAATAGTGGCTGTTTTTGAGGGTTGAATCACAGGCACGTGAATCATCTCACAAACAGCTTCGATATTTTTTACGTGGGAGAAAAATTCTTGGTGCATTTGGATTTCTGGGTCTTTTTTGTGCCCAGTGACAGCAGGGAGTGCACCTGCTCATGTGCTGGGGTCAGTCCCACCAGGATCAGCTGGCCAGGTTTTCACTGGACTGCCAAAACCTTTGCTTTCATCTGCATTATTGTTATTATTTTTCTTTTCCGTGGAGGTTTTTTTGCCTCGCAGCTCTCGGCGCTCTCGGCCTTTCCGTGGCTGGGATCAATTAAATTCTCACCAGGGACTGTCCCAGCCAGGGCTCTGCCCTTCCCTGGCCGCCTCTCAGTGTCACCCCAGGCCGTTCAGCTGCTCTGACCCTTTCCAGCAGCTCCCAGGCCAGGAAACCTCTCCTCCCCTCCCTTCCTGTGTCCCCCCCAAGCCCCGAGCTCAGCCCCTCCTTCCATCTGCGAGCTCTCCCAGGGCTCTTGTGCAACTCCTTGGATTTGGGGATTCTTGGCTGGGAGGATGCAGCTCCAGGAGGGCTTGGATGGGTGTGGGGGGAGAAGGATTTGATTTTGTAACTCTGCTGACCCCGCTCAGCCACACAGAGTGGGATTTCCCCCATCTCTCCAGAAGGGAAGAAATATCCCCAGTTTCCCATTTTTCTGATGCTCCTTTCCTCTCATGGCAGAAGGTTCAGGCTTCCAGACTCCTCCACTCCCAGAACCTGCTGCTGTTCCTGAGTTCTTGATTTGTTTTGGTTTTGTTTTGTTTTTTTTTATAATTGCAGCTGCATCTCTGGACTGGGGTAACTAAATAAAGTGCTGGTACCCATCTGATTTTTCCTGGGGAAAGGAAATATCCCTGGCTGGGATTTTTTTTTAAACAAAGCCACCCCCAACCCTGACAATACTTTTGAGAGGCAATGAAAGCAATTAATGGTGTCAGAAGACCCTGGGAGGGTGGGGAGGGAGGGCTGGGCTGAGGCAGGAGCTGAACTGTCGGGGGAATGGAGGGGGATCGACTCCAACCCCAGCTGTGCTTCGTTAGCTGCAACCAAAACCCACAAAATTAATCTTTAACAATGGATGGAGGGAGGAGAGCCTCCAACACGAGGCTCTTCTGCAGTGCCCTCAACACTCAGCCCTGGCAGAGGCTTTGGAGAATTGAGGAGATGTTTGATTTTTCTGGTTACATTAATTAAAGAGAGGAAAAGGGATGCTCTGCTTCCCATCCCGCGGCTGGGGGAATCCTGCTCTTGGGAGAGGAGGATGCACCCTCTGAGAGGTTCCCTGAGCAGAGCCAGTGCTGGGAAACAACTCTGGCTCCTGTCAGGCTCTAAAGGGATTTTTGGAGGGTTCCTGGGCCATAATTCTGCATCAACACCTGCCCTGCTGTTCCCGCCCAGGTGTGTGTGGGGAGCAGCTGCTCCTCCCTGGGGATGTGCTGGGTGTGTTCTGGGGAGGTTTTTGTGTTCACAGCTCGGGCCAGAGCCCTTCCAAGTCAAGAGAATTGATTTTGGAGCAGGTTCTGGGCCAGGCTTCTGGCTACCTTTGTGCTCAATTTGCAAGTGATGTGTGTGTGCTGGTGGGTTCCTCTAAACAGATTGGGGAAGTGCAATTGATTCCAAATAGATGAACATAAAAGGCAAAATTGATTGGCTGGGTCTGTTTCAATTTTCTGGGGACAGAGAGACGTAGGAAATAAATAAATAAATAAATGAATAAATAAGCAAATAAAGAAATAAATCGCCCCAAACCTGAGGGTAAAAATACAAAGCAAACAGGACTTTTAAAATTGTGTTGTTAAGGGTTGAAATTCTGGGGTTTACAAGGAATATCCCTGGTTCTTGTCCCCTCTTGGCTGAGTTTGCTCCTCTTCTGAGGTGGCTTTGGGCAGAGGCTGCACTTGGGGCACATTCCCTGAAGGGGCAGGACTGGCAAAAACACAAAAACACCTTGAACACAAAGGGTGTTTGAGGGCAGGGGATGCTCAGTTCATAAAGTTCATGGTTTCCCCCACATTTTCCCATTTTTGTGCCATTTTTGGCCCCCTGCTCCCCTCTCCCGTGGGTGCCCCAGACTGTTCCTGGCTGGGACCTGCAGCTCAGGGGGAAAAGCCACGGTGGCTCCTGGGGGTGATGCCTTCCAGATGGGTTCAGCTCGTTATCACAGATTAGGGCTGCCCTTAATGGCCACAACTGGAATTTATTGACAGAGGTAAACAAGTTTTTGTTTGGTATTTGTGGAAAGTTCTTCATTTGTTTAATTAAAAAAACGTGGGCTCTATCAGCATCCCTCCCCTGCAGAGGGCCTGACTGGCTTTCCCAGGACTTCTGCCTTCTGCCAGGTTTATTTGGAAAGTTGAAATCAGGTCTTTTTATTATTATTTGGGTGTTCCTGTGCATTTACTGGCCCTGTCTCGCACATTTTTCTCCCTGTCCAGAGAATGGGCACAGAACTGTGGCCTCACTTTCCCATCCCAGTTCTGTGATTTTGTTGGCTAAAATTCTGGATTTGGTGGGGCAGTGGCACTGCAGCCTCCCTGGTTTCCAGAGTGTTTCCCTGCTGCTGGCTGGCACAGGCAGGTGTTCCTGGATCATCTGGATCCTGACTTCCCTGGGCTGCTGGCAATTGAATTGAATTGAATGGTGACGTGGAAATATTTGGTGGGAAATATTCAGGAGACAGAGATTGGTGCCTGATTCTTCTGCCTCCTTCCTTTCCTCTCATGTGGATGAGATGCAGGCTGGGGATGAAGGGGTGGGAGAGGCTGGGAGTTCATGGCTTGGGCAGAACTGGAACAATCAGAAATAGAAGTGCCTGTGCTGGAAAATCTTTTGCAAAGTGACCAGGACGAAAGTGTGAGCCCTGCAGGGCTTTGGAGAGGAGCTCCTTGAGTCTGAGATTCCTCACCAAATCCTTGTTTTCTTCTCTTTCCCCATTCCAAACCCTCTCCAGAACCGGGGCCGCCTGGCAGAGAAGAGGACAATCCCCCTGCCCCCCACCAGGGTCCCCAAGAAGGAGCTGAGCTCCGTCTTCTCCCACAGCGAGGACAGCGAGGAGAGCGACAAGAGCAATGGGCAGCACCCCGAAGTGAAGCAGGAGGAGGATCTGCACATCAGTATCATGAAAAGAAGGTACCTGCAGGCAGTGCTGGGCTGGGGCAGGGACACAGACACCTTGGGGAGCCAGCACTGCCCCCTGGGTCACCTCCAGGGGCTGAAATCACACTGCAAATGTCACATTTCGGCTCAAAAAGGGCGGCTGGGTGGAGATTTTTCACTTGCTCCTGTTTTGGGGTGGAGTTTGCTCTGAAGGCTCTGGGTTTGCAGGTTGTCACTTGTGCCTCACTCTCTGTCCAGGGCTCTGTGGCTTTGTGGCCAATGAATTGCATGAGCAAGAAATCATCTGTGGGTTTCAGCTGTGTGAAATGCAGAGGTGTGGTGGCCCCAAATGCTGCCTTCTGCTTATTGGCCTCACGTTCTGATGGAATTTAAACCGGGGAATTCAGTGCTGGGGAGCAGAGTTTGGGAAGGGGCAGCAGCAAGGTGTGGGGTTCTGTGTTTGATTATAGGTGTCAGAGCATCCTGAGAGCCTCTGGGAGCGAGGGAGAAGGGATGGAGCTGCAGAGGGGAGGAGAAGCTGCTTGATCTTGATTTTGATCCTCTTTTTCTCAGTGAGCATTCCTGGAATTGTGCAGTCTTAGAGGAAGAGGAGAAGAGATTGTCTCGAGTTAGGTCCTGGTAGCCCTGAGCTGGCCTCTCCTGTGAGGCCTCCATGCCCACAACATTCAGCTGCAAAATCCCGGGTCCTCTCACCCCTCTGAAAAACCAGGAGTTTCAGAAAACCTGTAACCCCAGGAAAACAAAACCCCGAGGGCCCCGTGCCTCAGCCTCCCCTGCAGGTCCCTGCAGCTCACCTTGGTTATCACCTCCCCCTGATGCACAGCGGGGCTCAGATCCTCAGACAAGCCCTATAAAAACACAGCAGAGGGAACTGAAGGGCTGTAATTGCTTTTCTAATGTTTTATGTGTTCCTTGCCTGGGAGTAGATCAGCTTTTCCCCCTTCCCTGGCACCCTCAGCAGCTGAGGGCTCAGAGCAGGGAGACAAAAGAGCAAAAAGCTCTTCCCATAAAACCCTCCTGTAATTAAAGCCCGGCTTTATCACTGCAGCTGCCCAGGAGCTGTTCCAGGGTTATCTGCTGCAGATGGAAAGGTGTTTGGGGAATGGGAAGGTGTTTGGGGAAAGCACCTGGGCTGCTCAGGAGCCACGGAGCACAGGGAACCCTCCCAGTCAGTTTTGGTGAAGTGCCCTGCTCCTCCTGCCCCCTTTAATTATGCTTTTAATGCTGCAGAATTGCTAGATTGCCTCATTAGGAGGGAGAACAACGTGATAACTCCGTAATTGATAATGCCGGGCCCCCCAAATAAAAAGTGCTCTTATCTTAAATCTTTAATTACCGTAATTGCTTTGCCTTGTTTAATAGGAAATGAGGGGAAAATGTTTGGCAGCTCTCAGGCAGGGATCCCCCAGCAATTCCCCATCAGTTTGCTGGGAGGTCTCTTGGTTTCAAGCTTTATTTCCTTGGAGGAGAGCAGGATTCTCCCAGCTGGGTTAAACTCCCACTGCTTTTGCTCAGTTCTTTCTCCTGGGAGCTCTGATGCAGTGGGGAGGGAAAAGCTGGAATAGTGGGACAAATGGGGCAGGGAGAATTGCTGTGAGGGCAGAAATGAGGGGGAAAAGGAGGAATTCTGCGTTCCATGCCCAGGCAGGGAACATCCTCTGCTCCCACCCAGCACTCCCAAGCATTTTGTCCCTTGGGCAGGGATCCCCCAGCCCCCCGTCCCAAAGAGTGACACTGGCACTTCCAGCTGCTTCAGGGCCTTGAGTGGGGAGCAGCCTGACCCCCTCCTGCTGGCCCTGGGGGTGGCTCTGGGGACATCAGGAGTGGCCTGACCCTCTCCTGCTGGTCCTGGGGGTGGCCAGGGTGGCTCTGGGGACATCAGGAGCAGCAGCACAAAAGCACCACAGCCCAGACACGACAGCTGGGCCCTGCAGGGACTGTTCCCCATCTGCTGCTGCCTTAATTCACCTGTTGTGTGCTGCCCCCGGGGCTGGGGCTTTGCTGGCCCCCACTGAGAGGAGAAATAGGTTAAACTGGGATGGGGAAACGAGGCCAGGCCTCAGCAAACCTGTGTTTTCCTCCTGCACCCCTGGATGTGCCCCCTGCACACCTGGCATTACAAACACCTGCATTATTGCTTTCAACACTCTGCCTTTTCCTCTTTTTCCTATTCCCAGTTTCATTTGTGGTGTTTCCTTCCACTGCTGGCACAAGGGGAGCTTCCTGCTGCTTTGAGGGCTGGGCACTGGAGAGGGAAAGACTCTGGGGATTAGAACAGGAGTTGGAAGTTTGCTGGCTGGTCCCTCACCTCAGCCTTGACAGTCTTGGCTTTTGTTGCTGCTCTCTAGATTATCCCAGACACCAAACGAGGGAGTGGTGGAATCTCCTTCCCTGGAAGGGCTCGAGGAAGGCGTGGATGTGGCACTTGGGGACGTGCTTTAGTGGTGAACGTGGCAGTGCTGGATTAAAATTTGGACTGGATGATCTTAGAGGGCTTTTCCAACCTTAATGATTCTATAATTCTGAATTAGACCCTACAAATTCCATTGCTCTGTGGTAGTTTGGGAAGCTTTAACTTCCCTGCCCTCACAGGGAGATTCCACCCACCCCTGATAAATTCATGACCTCAGCCTGGGAGCTTTTCCACCCTGAGGTGCAAAGGCCTGTCAGGATCTGATGTTGTCCCAGGGATCTCCAGGCAGATGGGAGCCAGGGAGGAAGGCTCAGCTTTAACAGCAACATCCTCACACACTGCTGGAGTTAAGCCCAGCATTGTCTTGTGGGTTGATGCATTTAATTCCTGTTGTAAAGAGTGGCCTCTCCCGGTGGTGTGGGAGGGGAGGGAAGGAGCAGAAATGCAGTGACAGCATCTGGGACTGAACAGGGCGGGTCAGGGACACCTTTGGCGAGTCCCCAGCAGTGGGGAGGTGTGGCTGAGGGTGAGAGTGAAGCTCAAACACCTGCTCAGAGTGCTGGGAAGATGTCACTGACCTGATGGGGACATGGATTTGAGGGGAAGAGAGAGAAAGCAGCCCTCACCTCCCAGGGGTGCTGCAGGGTGAAATATCACAAACAGCACGAAATCCCTTCTTGCTCAGGAAGGAGCAGCAAAAAAGGTGAAGTGTGAGAAGGAAAGGAAATGAGGTCTTGCTCCTCGAGTGCTCTTGGCAGCTGTGCCCATCTCCCTGTGCCTGACAGCTCTCCTGATCTCCTCGGTCTGACCCTTGCAGCAGCAATCCCGTGCTGGAGAACAGCCCAGATGCCCCAAGTCTCCTGCTGCAATTGCCAGGCTGTTCTTCCATTCATGGATGAGATTCCCTGAATCCCTGTTCACTCCCTGCTCAGCTTCTGAGAGCTGGGAACAGCCTGCTGTGGATACAGGAGACTCTGGAAGGGAGGCAGGGATAACTGGGAGGAGCAGGAGCAGAGAGGATCCAGCTCTGTCCATCCAACCGAAAAAACCCCATGAAAAACCCCAACCCCTCCTGGCTGCTCTGCCTTCATTCAGGATATTGTTCATCCCCAAGCTCCTGCTCCTGCCTGTCACAGGCAGAGGGACAGAACATGCCAGGGTAATTTCTGAGGTGGGAAATTGCTGATGATTTATTTCCAGCTGGGGAGGGAACATGGCACAGACACATTTGGGGGTTCTGCCTAAAATGTCCGTGCTGGGCTCGTTCTGCCTCCTCTGAACAGGACCTGGGAGCTGGGGCAGCTCTCAGGGAGGGGGGGTGCAGCAGGGAGAGGGTCAGGATGCAGCAGCAGAGGGTCTGAATGCAGGAGAAGGTCAGGATACAGCAGGGAGAAGGTCTGGATGGAGCAGGAGAGGGTCTGGATGAAGCAGGGAGAGGATTTCCCAGTGCTGAACAGCTCCTGGGTCCTGCTAGGGACTCAGGACTCCAAAATGCGGCTGGACGAGGCAGGAGTTGGGGCTGAGGGGGCTGTGGGGATCCCCAGGGTGGGTCAGGGTTTGAGGGGCAGGAGATGAGCACTGACCCCGTGCCTCTGACCTCTCTTTTGTTTGTTCCAGGATCCACACCCACTGGGATTTGAACATCTCCTTCCGAGAGACCTCTTGCAGGTACCGTTCTGGGGCAGCTCTCTGTAGGGTAGGCTGAGAGTTTCTGATTTGTTTCTGGGTGCTGGTGGATGGAAACGAACATTTCTGTCACTGCTAGGGTTTTTTTTCATCCTCCTTTTGTTCCTCATTCTCCCCTTCCCACACACCCTCTCTTTTGGTTTTATTTTGGGGTAAGTTGTGGGACAAACAGTCTTTTTTACACTGGAAGAGAGAATTGATGAGACTTGTAAAAAAAAGCCCATTTTTGTTGTGTTTACTCTGGTCCCAAGAAGGAGACAATTCATAAATTGAGGCTGTCCTGTTGCAAACATGAATATTCCTCTGTGACCCCTGGGTCAGTTGATATCTTGGGCGTGGTGCATTATCTTCACGTGCTGCCAGCAGTCACAAACTCCTCTAATCCTTTAAAAATCCAGCTGCAGAAATTTCCACTAAAAACTGGGATTTGGAAAGGTCTCTTTTATTCCAGATCGCCAGATCAGGATGGAGCCCTGGAGTTGTAGAAAACTGCTTGTTTTCTAGAGTGAAAATAATAAATCTGTGCAGCTGGGAAACTTCTCAGGGGGGAGAAAACAGAACAGGAGGAGGCAGCTGAGGGCAGGGCAGGGCAGAGGGAGGGTCTGTGGGTGCTGTGGAAATTGGGATCTGCTCTGTGGGATCTGCTGGCAAAGAGCAGCCCAGTGAGGAATCTCAGTTTTGCTGAAAGGAGTTTTTGATGTTTTGTGTGAACTTGTTCAGTTAGAGATGGAAAAAATGGGAAATAAAACCAGTGGTGGAGCAGAGGATCGTGTGCATGTGTTCCACTGACCACTGGAGTGGGAATTAAACCTTGACCATGGGAATGAAGGTGGGAAATCCATGTGGATTCATCCTCCAGTAGGAAACAGTGAGGGCAGAGGAATTCTCTGGTATTTAACTGAGCACAGGCTGTGGCTCTGAACCACAAACCCCCACAATTCCTAAATTTTCCATTATTAAGGGCAGAAACCCCACCCCCCAGTGAGCACAATGAGCCAGTGCAGCAGGCCCAGCACCCATAAAAACAGGTTTTGGAAAGGCAGCCCTTAGAATAAAACCCCTGGTCTGCTGCTCCAAGCTTTTGGGACTCTCTAACACAAAAGGATGGATTCCTTCCAGGCAGAGCCTTTCATGCTAAATTTCAGCCCCGAGCAGAGTTTTATGGCTGAGTTATAAACTCCTAAAAGGCAGAGGTTTGGGATGGAAGTGCTGACAGTGCCTTAATTAATGGCCCTGTGAGCAATGATTCTGCACAATGGCAGCTGAGGGTGCCAACACCTTTGGAAATTAAAATCTCCGTCTTAAAAAAAAGAATTCTGAGCTTGCAATGCGTGGAATAAAATAATGGTCTGATTTTTATGTCAGATACATTTCCTGGTGTTCCTCAACTTGACTGTTCCCTTCAGTTCAGCTCTGTCCTGCAAGAAACTTTAGTAATTCCTCTTGGGAACAGAAGTTTTCCTTTTCCTGATGAGTAAAAAGCTGCCCATCCAGCCTGCTTAGAGGGGAAAAAAACCGGTTATGCTATGAGGCAGGGGAAGGATTTTGGGTTTATCTGGCAGTACAGAAAAAGGTTTTCTGTATTTAGGTGGCCCAAATTGCCACACAACCCTGTTAAACAGATTTCAATTCCACCGTGGGCTGGCAAAAAGGTTTAGGTGACCTTTGTTATCAGTGACCTGCTGGTGGATGTGCAGGTTGTGGTGCAGCTGCATTTGAGGGGGAATGGAACAGGGCAGGCAAAAGGAAAAATAACATAAATCAGGCTGAGGGGAAGGAGGAGATTGAAAAACACCTGGGAAATGAGGTGGGAGCAGCAAACAAAATGGGAAATGCAGTGATTTAGCTCCTTCCTTTGGAAAGACACCCGGGGAGAGGAGAGGAGAGGAGAGCAGGGGAGGATTGAAAAGCAGCTGCTGGTGGAGGTGTCAAGGCTGCTCCTGACTCAGCAAAGCTCTTCTGTGTGACACAGGTGACTTTATCAGTGCCACAGCCCTTCCAGCACTGACAGAGGAGGCCTTTGGGACTGGCTGGCTTTATTTTATTTTTTTTTTCCCTAGTAAGCTTTTCCCTTCTAATCTCCCAGACCTGAAATGGGGACTGAAAGGTCGGGGGGAGTTTGCAGCAGCTGGAGGCTGAACGTGAGCTCTGAGCACCCTGAGCCTTCAGCAGGTGACAATTAAAGCTTTGTCAGGGGACAGCCCTGGAGCTGCAGGGGGACCAGAGTGTCCCCAAACGGGGACCTGACATCCCCTTCTGGCAGCCCCTGGTTCCTCTTGTGCTCTCAGCTGGAAAAGCTGATACTGAGCTGAACAAGTTGGGTTTTGCCCATCAGATAAAGCCAGGGTAGAGGGGATTTGGGACATCCCAGCTGTGTGGGACCTGCAGAGCTCCTGGGGACTCTGGGGGACAATTTCAATCTCCTTGACTGTGGAAAACTTTAAAATTCCCCAGTGAGACACCAGAGCTGTGTCAACCGTGGCTTGCCCTGCTGTGGGGAGGGCATTTATTCAACATCAAGCTGAATTCAGCCCATCTTGATCATTTCTGCCATGGGTTTGGGCAGTTGGAAAGTACTTCAGGAAAGTACTCAGGAAAGTACTTTAATCCTCATCCTGGATTTTTAGGAATCAGGCACAGCAGAGGTACCTGAGTGGCTTCTCCCTTTCCTGCAGGGATAAGGCCAAACAAGGAGAAAATTTGGAGTGCTGAAAAGTATGACTTAATGTGAATTAATTATGTCATCATCATTTCATTAGCAGCACTTTCTGCTCTTGTATTCATTCCCAGGAAGATTTATCTGGCTGCAGGGATGGGGTAGGGAAAGGAGACCATTTATGGACTAGCAGAGATTCAGATGCTAAAGGGGAGTGGGGAGCTGATAAACCAGTTTTAACTTTCATTTTAAAGCTAAAATTCTATTTCAAATTAAAGTGAGAAAAGCTGTTGGATACCTACAAGAAAAGGGGAAAGTTCATTAAGAATAATTCTGGCCGTGTTTATCCCCAGTGTGCTGTCACCTCTGGTTCATCTGCCACAGGAGGGGTGTAATGGACCTTTTGTGGGGTAGCCTAAAGGATTTGGGATAAACTGAGCATCTGAAGGCCTCTGTGTGCTGCTGAGGCTTGGGTGCAGCCTTGGGGAGGATTCCTGACACCTTTCAGTTCATATAAAGCATCAAAGAAAGAACCAAATCCACCTGATTTTGGATCCAGACTTCAACTGGAACTGGAGATTTTCTGCCCTCCCTCCTCACACACCTCTGGGAGATTGGGGTGGTTTGGGGTGCCCTGAACACCCTGGTGATGTGAGGAATTCCTGCGGATCCTCCCTCCCCTCTGCTCGGGGTCTCCCCTCCTGCCCCAGCCCCAATTAAAGCTGCTCAGATGAGGATTTCAATATTTGATCAGCTCAGAGCGGACGGTGAGGGGAGGAAATGAGGGGAATTTGGGATGTTTGAAGAGCCCTCATCCCCACCAGGCCCAGCAGCTGTGCCAGCCACACGTCCCTGTCACTGCCTGGGCAAAACATCTGTTTATGTGTCCCTGGCAAGTCCCAAACTCCTGGGATCTCCCTCCTCCCCATCTCTCAGGGTGCTGTAATTCCACCTTTTTTTTTTTTATTTATGAGCTTGCAGAGAGAGCTGAATGATAAAGCAGGCTCCCAGTGAAAACATCTTCATACTTATTTCTACCTTATTTTGGAGTTGCCAGCCCTACTGATCATTTTTATGAACTGTCACGAGCATTAATGAAATTTTATGGGCGTTTTGCTGGGGACATTGCAGGATGATTAATTTGTTTTTTCAGGCTCGGTCTGCAGGGAGATTTAGGGCTGTGCTGCCCATGGGTAGGGTTGGGATTTTCAGGCCTCTCTGCTCCCTCCAGTTGGGAAGAACTTGTTCACCCCTCCCTCCTCTTTTCCTTGCCCTCATTTCCCCTTTTCTCTCCCTTTTTCCTGTGCCTGTGGGTGACATCTCAGGAGGTGGAGACACCTGGGAAGCAGAGATGGGATGCTGGGGAATTGTTGTGTGTCAGTCTTGTGTCTGAGAAGGACAGAGAGTGACTCAGAGGGTTTTAAACCAGTGGTGAAGTTTTTAAAGTTGCCCCAAGGGTTGAGCAATAAAAATATAATAGAAATAGAATAGAATATATAATAATAACATATAATATATAATAATAACATATAATATATAATAATGATAAATAATATAAATAACATAATGTATTATATAATAATATATAATATAATATTATACATTTAAATATATATAAATTATATTTTCTACAAATATAATATTAAAATAAATATAGACTATAAAAACATAATATAAAATTATATTTATATAATAAATAAATAAATAAAAAGTATCTAAAGTTCCTTGTTGCAGTTCATGGAGGGACAGGTCAGGGGCTGCCCTGGAGCTCCTGGGGAGGGGGCAGAGGGATGGGGAAAGGGCTGGAGGAGGAGGCAGAGCCCCGGGGCTGCTCGGAGCTGCCCAGCCCTTGCCCAGGTGTGACACAGAGGTGACAGAGAGGTGACAGGTGACAGTGCTGGCCCACGGTCACGCAGCTCCTGTGCAGCCCCTGCTGCTCCCCCCACCCCTTCCCTGTCACCTGAGCCTGCAGATCCGTGCCCCCAATCCTGCCTGCCCGGCTCTGGGTCACGGTCCGGGGATGCTGCAGGCTCTGGAGCTGTGCAGGGCGATGATCAGCGGGAGGAGGGGACAGCGGGGCTGAGCCGAGCCTTTCCCAGCTCTCCCTGATCCACAGCCCTGCCTTTTCTGCTGACTCAGTGAGCCTGGCTTTACTGCTGCGGGGGTCAGGGACACTGACCTTGCCTGGGGACCTCAGAGGCCACGCCAGGGCACAGCCAGGCGTGCTGAGAGAAAGTTATTGCACAGAATTCCTTATCCCGGGGTGACTCCTGGCTCTGCTGGGCTGGAGGGTGGTTAATCCTTCGCTGCTTTGGTGCTCTGTGTGGGGGGGGGAGGCAGAGCTCGTGAAATGTTGGTTTTTATTTTTCCATTTGTTAGGAAGGTTTGTGTTCTAGTAAGGAAGGAGCTGAGGGGATTCATCACATAAATAATAAACATGATTTTATTCCCAGAGCGCTGGATTTGGCGTGGTCAGGGTTGGGATTGGGGGTCTCTGCTCCTGCTGGGCAGAGACACAACTCACGTGGTTTTTTCCACTCTGAGCTGCCACCATTAACTGGGAGCACCGGGGGCTGATTTTCTGACAGGCTCTGTGCAGGAGGTCAGAGCAGGGAGACAGAGCAGTCCCTTCTGGGGCTTAAAAATCAATGAGTGTGTGATTAAATGGCCCACGGAGGCTGGACACTGCGGCTTGAGGGAAAAGCAGTGACATTGGTGGCGTTTTATGTGGGGGCTGCAGCAGGAATTGCTCTTGCAGCTCTTCCAGGTCCTTGTACAACCCCCAGATTCACCAAACAGAGCTGTTTTTATCCCAGGGATGGACTGGAGGGCAGATTTTTCTTTAGAAATCAGTTATTAGGTTTTTTTTTAAATGCTAAGTAGAAAATCTGAGCACCCTTGAGTGCCTGTGTGGTGCCAGCCCTGCCATCCCACAGTTGTGCTGTTACATAAGGGTGTTTCGTGGGGCTGAAATGATGCAACAGCATTTATGGACCAATCTGGGTTCTCCTTTAATGGCCCCCATAAAAAGCTCATTATTCCCCGGTCCTTGGCTGATTTACATCCCTCCCGTCCCTGGGCGTGTGCTCCACTTTGGGCAGCCCTGAGCCTCACACTCCTCACTGCTCAATCCTGGCTCCCTCAGGCTGAAAAAGCCCTCCAAGGTCACCAAACCCAGTCCTAACCCAGCCCTGCCAAGGCCACCCCTGCCCCGTGTCCCCAAGGGCCACATCCTGAGCTCCTGAGTCCCTGCAGGGCTGGGCACTCCAGCACTGCCCTAGGCAGCATGGCCAGGGCTTCATTCCTTTATTTTGGGTGGGAAGTGTTTCCTGATGCTGATCTGAACCTGCCCTGGTGCCGCTTGAGGCCGTTTCCTCCAGGAGCCCTGGCTGGGATGCTGCTCCTGACACCACAAACTTGGCTTTTTGTGCTGCTGAGATCGACAGAGAAGGGGAAATCCCTCATGTTTCTGCAGCTTCTGGTGATTTTTCTCATCTCCTTGGAGCTTCTCTGCCAATCCTGGCCAGGCAGGGTGGGAGCACAGGGCTCAGGGAGGGAAATCACTGCAGAGTGAAGGATCTGAAGCTGGCACCTGAGGCAGGCAGAACATCCTTGAAGCAGCCCTGATCACTGCCCTCATGTCTTCTCCCCTGCAGGCCCTGACATTCCTCCCTTTGCATATTGGATTTTTCCTTTCTTTATTGGAGGGAGGGGCAGAGGGTCGGGACAGGTTTATGGCCGCCGTATTGATCAGTAAAATTTAATATAATCCCTGCACTTACTGGGTGATCGTTAAGGGGATGGAGAGCCGGTGAAACGTATTTTAAAAGAAACATTTTTCCATTTTATTTCCTCCCCATTTTACTTCCTGAGTCTCTCTTCTCTTCCAGTCTCCTCCTTTGCATCCCTTCAGAGATTTTCAACTGTTTTCCCAGCTTTCCTTTGATTTGATTAAGAAAATGGTTACCCAGTCTGGTGTGGTGCTGGACCCATTCCCCACTCCCTCAGCTCTCTTGCAGTTTCTGGATCTGTGGAATTTTGTGTCTGTTGGGAACAGAGATCCCTCTGGTTTTATCCCAGACCTCTCTGTGGCTCCTGTGGCTGCAGGACCAGGTGGGCTCTGCTGTCTGGTGCCCACTCCTGAGCATCCTCATGGAGCAGCAGCCCAGAGCTGCTTCCCCGACACCCCAGGGAGGTCTGGAGCAGAGAAACGACAGCTTGAGCTCCAAATTTCCACAAATATCCTCCCACTGGAGCAGCTCCGTGGGTGCTGCCGAGAGGAGCTGTGCCGTGGGTGCAACCGTCTCTCCTCTGCACAGGGACTGCACTTTTCCTGCCTGGTACCGAGGTTTCTGAGGGTGACCTTGCAGCTCTGAGTGGGGACAGAGCAAACCCAGGCTGCCAGCAGGGTGGGAAATCTCTGTGAGGCTCCTTCAGGCTCACCCTGTGAGGAGGATGGGGTGTTTGGAGCGAGGTTTCCTCACATTTGGGGTGAGATTCCCCCCACATTTGGATCAAGGTTCCCCTCACGTTTGGGGCAAGGTTCCCCTCACATTTGGAGGGAGGTTCTTCTCACGTTTGGGGTGAGGCTCCCCTCACATTTGGAATGAGGTTTCCCTCACATTTAGGACGAGGTTCCCCTCACATTTGGATCAAAGTTCCCCTCACATTTAGGACGAGGTTCCCCTCACATTTAGGACGAGGTTCCCCTCACATTTGGATCAAAGTTCCCCTCACATTTAGGACGAGGTTCCCCTCACATTTGGATCAAAGTTCCCCTCACATTTAGGACGAGGTTCCCCTCACACTTGGATCAAAGTTCCCCTCACATTTAGGACGAGGTTCCCCTCACATTTGGATCAAAGTTCCCCTCACATTTGGATCAAAGTTCCCCTCACATTTAGGACGAGGTTCCCCTCACATTTAGGACCAAAGTTCCCCCTACATTTGGATCAAAGTTCCCCTCACATTTGGATCAAGGTTCCCCTCACATTTGGATCGAGGTTCCCCTCACATTTGGATCAAAGTTCCCCCTACATTTGGATCGAGGTTCCCCTCACATTTGGATCAAAGTTCCCCCTACATTTGGATCAAGGTTCCCCTCACATTTGGATCAAGGTTCCCCTCACCTTTGGATCGAGGTCCCTGCTCTGTGTCCTCCTCACTCTGGTGACAGAGATCTGCAGCAAACAGAAAGGCAGCCACTACTGAAAATTATTTAAATTTTGACCATGCTGTCTCCTTCCCCCCTGGCTCCCCCTCTTTGCAGTCGCTCCTCGCTGTCTCTGAGCAGCGCCGGCCGAGAGCCACCGGGGCCTGCGGGCGCCTGGCTGCCCGTGCTCGCTGCAGAGCCCTGACACTGATTTATATTTCGGTTAATTGTCTCCAGCCATTAGTCTGCTCATCCCTCTCCTCGTTAAAGATGCAGTGGCTGCTAATGTCTGTAAATGAAACACATTTAGAAGGCGTTGCTCCCAGTCTGGGTCTGGCTGAGCAGGCACTGGGAGCTGCCACCTCCCCCCGGGTCTGGGGGTGGCGTGTGACCCTCGGGGACATCTGTCAGCACCTCTGTGCCCACCCTGGCTCGCAGGCCAGGACCAAGGGGGACAAGGGCCTGGGAGCTGTCCCATTTCTCTCATCCTCTCCTGAAGTCACTGCATCCCAGAGGGGGCTCAGAATGGGCTGGGAGAGGCTGCCAGCAGCTGGGAGGGACTGGGATGGAGAGGAGGGACTGGAGGGAGGGTCCAGCAGGAGGGACAGGGCACAAGAGAGGGACAGGAGAAGCCTTGGAGCTGCTGGCTTCAGTCATGGCCGGGCTCACGGTGCAGATGCTGCTCCAGGAGAGATGATTGTTCCCAGAAATCAGCGCCAGGGATTGCTGCCTGTCTGGTGCCTCCCTGGAAGGGCCGGCTCCTAATTCATTTACAGCTCCCAGGGGATGGCCCCAATTAGCACATGTGACAGCTGAGTGCCTTGATGGACTTTGCCTCCTGTGGTGGCCGTGCTGGGGTGGCCATGCTGCAGGAGCCTCTCTGCACCCCTGGGAAATGTCCATCCATCCCTCCATCCATCCCTCCATCCCTCCATCCATCCCTGCATCCATCCATCCATCCATCCATCCATCCATCCATCCATCCATCCCTGCATCCATCCCTCCATCCATCCATCCCTCCATCCCTCCATCCATCCCTCCATCCCTCCATCCATCCATCCATCCCTCCATCTATCCATCCATCCCTCCAATCCCCATCCATCCATCCATCCATCCTCCATCCATCCATCCATCCATCCATCCATCCATCCATCCATCCCTTCATCCATCCATCCATCCCTGCATCCATCCCTCCATCCCTCCATCCCTCCATCCATCCATCCATCCATCCATCCATCCATCCATCCATCCATCCATCCATCCTCAGGTCGTGTGCTCCCACAGCTGGAATCACACCTGTGTTCCTGCAGGTCCCCAAAGCCCCAATTCCCAAACTGGTGACCTGCAGCCCTCAGGGAGGCTCTTTGTCTCCTCCTTGACCTTTCAGGAGCTCTGGATCTCCCTGGAGCCTCTTCCCTAATCCGGTTTTTAGGATATCATATTGTGGCAGTGCAGGGCTCAGACTTTAATCAGCTTGGGAGTGCCTGAGCAGGGCAGGGCTGCACAGGGCACCTGCAGGGCTCAGCCAGGGCTCAGCACAGAGCAGGGCCCTGCTGGGCAGCCCCAGGAGGGAATTCCTGCCCTGGGCACATCCCAGGGAATCCTCTGCATGGGCAGGACTGGCCCCCTCCAACCCCCTCCATGTGGCTCCTTCCAGGTCCTACAGGAATTGGGCTTTGTTGGGATCCCCGAAGGGACATCCTGGATCTTGCATCCTGGATGTTCCTCTGCCTGTTGTGTTCCCTGCAAGCCTGTGAGGTGGCCTTGGATAAATGCTGGACAGGCCTCTTTTACAGGAGGTGGGAACAAAATTCCAGAGCTGACAGGTGGGAGTGAAGAGCTGTGGAGTGGTTTGGTTGGAAAAGGTGATCCAGTTGCACCTCCCCAAGCTTGTGGCAGTGCGGTGTCCTCTGTCCTGCTGGACCAGCACAAGATTTGGGGTCTGGGGATGCAAACAGTGCTGCAGTTGTGGTGAGTTCTGAGAATTGCAGAAACGCTTCCCACCTAAGCACTGAGAGCTGGGGCAGTACCTGGAGAGCTGGGACTCACGAGTTAAACTTTATTAAATGGCTGTGGCATGAGAGCAGTTGGTTGGACTTTGCTGTGGGCTTCAGAGGATTCAGAGGGGTCTCCTGTAGGAATTATCTGAGTCTGAGCCTCAGGCAGGGGTGTCCCTTGTTGGACCATGCAGTCACTGGAGTGTGACTGCAGCTGTGTGGCTTTGCTGGGGCAACCGGTGTTCCAAAAAAAGCTGAAATTCATCAGCAGTGCAGAAAGAGATCTCAATTTTTCATGAAATCCTCTGCTTACCATTCATTCCCTTTAGTCCTGCCAAGGCTGAGCCCCAGCTCTGCCCCAGCTCTACTTGTTCCAGGTGTAGAACAAGCCCAGGACACGGTGGCAGCCTCGGCTCCAGAGCTCCTGGGCCAAGGCAAAAGGAGCAGCTCCCGGGGAGGGTTTGATGTGTTAAAAGCTGTCTCAGCCTGTTTGCCTTATCTGGAGTCTTCCCTTTCCTCTCAATGTCACCTTGGGGTTCAGTTTGCCTTCAGCAGGGCCGTGTTTTCCTGGGATTCTGCCCAATTCCGTGGGTGAACTGAGTGGAGTTCAGAGCCTGGAGTGTGCCCATGACCCTGCTGCTCCTGCGTGCACCTGCGATTGCTGATGCACCTTTGTGACCACGATGATTTTCATTTTAAACCCATGGAAAATCTGCTGAAAGCACAAGGTTTTGGGGGAAGGAAAGCACCACTACTGGTGTGGGGATGTTTCCTTCCACAGAGATCTCCTGGTTCGGTTTCCACTGGATAAATCCTGGTGTTCTGCACTCTCTGAGTTTTGAGGAGCCGCTCCAGAGGGAGGGAGCTGCATTTTCCTGCTGGATAAAACAATGCCTCCCCGTAGCTGAGCGTGTTTACACACCAGCCCCGCTCAGGCTCGATTGGGATGCGAGGCACTGTGCAAATGCGAAGATGTAATTATCCCATTTTTCTCTTCCCACTCGCTGCTCTCCCGGCTCCTCTCCTCCGCCCTTTCCGGGCCTTGTGCTGATGGCAGCGTTTATCTGCATTTGTCCTCTGTCCCTGACAGCCACTTATTGATTGGCGTGATTAAAAAGAACTGATAATCACTTCACATTAATCCCATAAATGACTTAAGACACCAAAATATTTGCATAATGCATCTTAAAGGTGGCAGCTAAAAGAGGATAAGACCCAAAACTGCTTGGCACAGGAGAAATGGGCTTCCCACTCACCTGTGGGCTTGCTTAAGTAATGAGCCTCGTGCTTGCATAAGGAGCACTCTGAACTGATTTAGGGAGGGAGATTCGATGGGTGCTCAGAGGATTTGGGATCCGAGCATCTCTTCCCCTGCTGATCCCCCCGAGGGATGGGGGATCCCAGGGGGAACCACGGGGCTGTTTGTGTCTGCAGCCTCCCGTGAAAATCTGCAGCCAGACGCCCGCTGAAAGTACCTAAAGACTTTCTGTC
>JAVTVJ010002728.1:0-13534 GCA_034509425.1 Eopsaltria australis
TTTGGCCCTTCAAGGGCAGCCAGGGTCACTGTCGGTGGCAGCTTGGGTCTGCGAGGAATCTTAATCCATGCGGAATTTCAGCATGCGGCTGTCTACTCCCATATATGTGGCCTTCGATGCAAACAATGGCGCTTTTCTCTGAGAAAGAGAACTCTACCCCCCAGTTTCTTGATGCCAGTTTTTAGGAGGCATTTAGCCCTATTATTGCAGACAGAGTTCTAGCTGATGGCAGCTTGGTCTGGAAGGATCATATGATCCATCGCGGCATTTCAGGTGGCGTCGGTGTTGCCCTTTCCCAGCCTGGAAAGAAACCTCGAGATCATTTTAACAAGGAGGTAATATAAAAGGGGATCTTTATTTTGAAGGTCTTCAGGAGCAGTTATGGAAAGGTGTCCATAAAAGCCCAGCCCCTCCAGGGGTGAGTACATATTTATAGCTTTTAGGAAATTAGCATAATTAAAAGCACCAATAAGGAGAACAAGTGGCGATTCAATTCCCCCTCAGGTCCAGCCCCTTCCCTGGAGCCCCCCTCTCAGCACTGGCTGCACTCTGCTTATGAAAATGTACCTCAGAGTTGTTCTCAGCCTTGGTTCCCAGGAAGAACTGAGATGGGACAGGGCCTTGCAACCCCCTGGGGCTTGGAGCTCTGGAATTTGTTTTGTCTTTCTGCTTAGGGAAAGGCTATGGAAAGGTACTGGAAAAACTAGCTATTAATATAGTAGGCTACAGAGCCACAAAAATATGTGCAGAGAGTACAGAGAACATATAAAAGAAAAAAGGCAGAAACCAAACGGCATCATTTCCCCCTTTTTTAGAGACTAACAAGACTCTGTCTTGTCTAGTCTCTACTCTGCATTCAGCCATACCTCTGGTTTATACAACTGGCTATCCCACTAGTTGTTACACAGATGCTAATTATAACTACAGTTACTATGAACATTTCTTTTATCTAGGTTCAGTTTGGTAACCATGAAGTGAGTGTACTGAAGATATTCAAGGCTCAGTAAGCTCTTTTGAGAGTTACTTGGTGTAGAATTTGAGTTTGCTTTCAAATTTCAACCAAATTTCAAAAAAAATTTTTCATTCAGATTTGCATAAGAACAACAACTAGTGTTAATGATTTTGTGGCTAGTAGGAAATTAAGAGCTATTTTGTTTTGTCAACAGCCTTTAATATGATTAAACATTACATTTGGAATCACAGCTCCATGGGCACAGGCCCAATCTTTATCTGGG
Source organism: Eopsaltria australis (assembly GCA_034509425.1). Taxonomy (NCBI): domain Eukaryota; kingdom Metazoa; phylum Chordata; class Aves; order Passeriformes; family Petroicidae; genus Eopsaltria; species Eopsaltria australis. The sequence continues at coordinate 1,236 of JAVTVJ010002728.1, forward strand.
GGCAAAACTTACCAGGCCAGATTCTCAACTTTGACAAGTTGTCCTTATGAAGAGCTTTTGGATACATTTTGGACTAGAGTTACATGGCAAATTTTAGGACCAAATTTGAATCACGGTTACCAACTGTACAGATAAGAGGTACAAAAGAACAGTTTAAATCATATCATCTCAATTTGTATCAGTCTCTGTTTTCTGGCTGTCTATGGAGCAGACGTCTTCTTAACTCTGGAGCAGTGAATTCAAGGCTCTCTACCAGCAGCTTTGGATTTGGTGAGGGTAGTCAGGACTTGGAATGACTCTTTTTACTTAGCTCGTAAGATTACTGTCCCTTCATTCAACATAGACTCAGTCTCTAGGCTTGAATAGTTGCTAGTCTTCCTTCCTTCTAGATGACTTTTCTAAGTTCTAGATCTTTCATTGATATAATCAGTTCAGCTTTTTGTGATGGTACATTTGATGGTAACACTTTTCTCATGGTTACCTGGTTCGTGGTTGTTACTGCATAACCTGTCTTTTGTTTGCCATCTCGCATGAAGCTGCTCTCATCTGCATACAGCTCCCGGGCTGGCACCTCTTTCAGGTCTGCTCTGCTGGAATAGGCTTCTTCCATGGTCTGCAAACAGTCAGACTTAAATACATTATCAGTTAGTGCTGGGAACAGACATACTAGGATTGACAGCAAACGTTTTCAGAATAACATTATCCAGTTTCAGTAGCATGGCATAGGGTCCTTGTCTTCTATGTTCACAGAACAAACTTACAGTGGGTTGCATGCAACTGTTGGATGTATCAATTCTTGGCTGCTGGTTGGATGCAGCAATTTTCAGTTGCTGACTGCCCTAGTTCTCCAGTTTCAGGATTATTTTACATAATAGTAAAGAGTCCTTGGTCTTTTTACTCACAAGGATACAGGAGAAGGTCTTTAGAATTTAACTCAAACCGACTTCTAAGATATTTGTTAACACAGGACTCTGCTTACTTAGAGCATGCTTTAAGGGAGCCTAAAAACGGCTTCTTGTTCTTCGGGCTCGGTGTTCTCCTTTTGAGTGCCTACCAGAGCAGACAAAGAGCGCTCACTGCCCTCGCACGGCCGGGGACAGGCGCGCCATGCGGGCACCCCCGCCCAGGGGCGCCCCCGGCTCGCCCGTGCGCGGCCCGTGCTGCTGCTCTGAAAGCGACTCTCAGTGTGTCGCCGACAAAGCTCGTTACTGTGGAAAGTGCGATAGGGCCGTTCCTGCTCTTAGATCTCCCACTCCCGGCCCGCTCTGGGCCGGTGCAGGCGGGGCCCAGGAGCAGCGAGTGAGCCGGGCCGTGGCCGCGCAGCGGCGGCCCCGCCTCCGCCAGAGCAGGGCCGAAGCAGCGCAGCGGCAGCCCCGGTCCCGGTTGGCTTCCTGGGACCGCTCCCCCGCGCATCCCCCGGCCGTGACCAGGGCAATGGCAGGAATCACCTCCGCCCCTCTCAGAGCGGCTGGTGCCACAGCTTGTCACCCGGAGGGGTAGGCCCGCTTCCTGCTCTTGAGGAGCCCGTCCAGGAAGTCGAGAATTGTGCCCTTAAAATCTTGGAAAAACTTTTTACAGATGTGGAACATAGAAAGGTAGGGACTTCTCACTTCCCTTCCCCAATAGATGCCAGACAGGCACCGGCGTTCCACAAAACTTGCTGGAAGCGAGGATCTCTCCCTCGCCTCCCACTAAGGAGCAGGCTGGACACCAGCCTCTCCACAGACCTGTAGGAAGCGAGGATTTCTCACTCGCCTCCCACCAAGGAGCAGGCTGGGCACCCAGCCGCTCCACAAACCTGTAGGAAGTGGGGATCTCTCCCCAGCTTCCCCCCAAGGAGCAGGCTGGGCACCCAGCCGCTCCACAAACCTGTAGGAAGTGGGAATCTCTCCCCAGCCTCCCACCAAGGAGCAGGCTGGACACCCAGCCGCTCCACAAACCTGTAGGAAGTGGGAATCTCTCCCCAGCCTCCCACCAAGGGGCAGGCTGGACACCCAGCCGCTCCACAAACCTGTAGGAAGCGGGGCCCATCCCCCACCTCCTACCAAGAAGCAGACCAGGCCTCCCCCGGCCGCTCCATGCCCAGATGTCTCCAGGCCAGCTTTCAATTCAAAACTTGCATGTGCTAAACATGAAATAAACTTTAGCACTGTGATTTGCTTTTCTCTACCAGTGAACAATCTCAGCCGAGATCACACACCCGCCTCCTCCCCACCAGCAGATCTCTGGGGCAGGTTGGAAAATCGGCAACAGGAAAAACTTGGAGAAATGATTTCAAAAGCAAATTTTCTCACCACCACGCCAGGTTGTCCTGGGATAGCTAACAATTACTGACTTTAAACAGATACACAATACATAAACAATACACACACATACAAACTACACACTACACAACGAAAAGAACCACCTTTATACTACCTCCTGTGGGATCTTGGAACCATGGTGTCTCGACCTCAGGCCCGTGGCAGAGAATTCTTTAGATTGCTGTCAGAAAGGAATTCCTTGCAGGATGTTTTCGGTCCAGAGGAAGGGTACCAGGTTCTCGTGTCCCTTCTGGGTGTTCCAAATAACTGTTGCCTTTTCCCCAAGCCTGGAAAAGAAACTCGAGATCATTTTAGCAAGGAGGTAATATAAAAGGGGATCTTTATTTTGAAGGTCTTCAGGAGCAGTTATGGAAAGGTGTCCATAAAAGCCCAGCCCCTCCAGGGGTGAGTACATATTTATAGCTTTTAGAAAATTAGCATAATTGATTAAGAGCACCAATAAGGAGAACAAGTGGCGATTCAATTCCCCCTCAGGTCCAGCCCCTTCCCTGGAGCCCCTCTCTCAGCACTGGCTGCACTCTGCTTATGAAAATGTACCTCAGAGTTGTTCTCGGCCTTGGTTCCCAGGAAGAACTGCGATAGGACAGGGCCTTGCAACCCCCTGGGGCTTGGAGCTCTGGAATTTGTTTTGTCTTTCTGCTTTGGGAAAGGCTATGGAAAGGTACTGGAAAAACTAGCTATTAATATAGTAGGCTACAGAGCCACAAAAATATGGGCAGAGAGTACAGAGAACATATAAAGAAAAAAGGCAGAAACCATGAAAACATCACCGGGGAACTACAGTGCCTTAGGGCCGGGACACAAAGTGTCCCTTTTCTCTGAAGAAAGAAGAACTCTGCCCCAGTTCTTGATGTCAGAAGTTTGGAGGGTTTGGCCCTGCAAGGCAGCCAGGGTCCTTGTTGAAAAGGGTGGCAGCTTGGGTCTGCAGGGAATCTTAATCCATCTTGGAACAAGCATGCATTTCTCCAACTCCCAGATATGTGGCCTTGATGCAAACAATGGCGCATTTCCATGTGAAAACTCAGTCCCAGATACATGATGCCAGTTTTTAGGAGCATTTTAGCTAATTGCAGCGTAGAGTTCTAGCCTGATGGCAGCTTGGGTCTGGGAAGGATCTTGATCCATCGCGGCATTTCAGGTGGCGTCGGTGTTGCCTTTCCCCAACCTGGAAAAGAAACTCGAGATCATTTTAGCAAGGAGGTAATATAAAAGGGGATCTTTATTTTGAAGGTCTTCAGGAGCAGTTATGGGAAGGTGTCCATAAAAGCCCAGCCCCTCCAGGGGTGAGTACATATTTATAGCTTTTAGGAAATTAGCATAATTGATTAAGAGCACCAATAAGGAGAACAAGTGGCGATTCAATTCCCCCTCAGGTCCAGCCCCTTCCCTGGAGCCCCCCTCTCAGCACTGGCTGCACTCTACTTATGAAAATGTACCTCAGAGTTGTTCTCGGCCTTGGTTCCCAGGAAGAACTGCGATAGGACAGGGCCTTGCAACCCCCTGGGGCTTGGAGCTCTGGAATTTGTTTTGTCTTTCTGCTTAGGGAAAGGCTATGGAAGGTACTGGAAAAACTAGCTATTAATATAGTAGGCTAAGAGCCACAAAAATATGTGCAGAGAGTACCCAGAACATATAAAGAAAAAGGCAGAAACCAAAGCGGCATCATTCCCCCTTTTTTTGGGGAGACTAACAAGACTCATCTTGTCTGTAGTCTCTCTGCGATCAACCATTACCTCTGGTTTATACAACTGGCTATCCCACTAGTTTGTTACACAGATGCTAATTATAACTACAGTTACTATGAACATTTCTTTTATCTAGGTTCAGTTTGGTAACCATGAAGTGAGTGTACTGAAGATATTCCAGGTTCAGTTAGCTCTTTTGAGAGTTACTTGGTGTAGAATTTGAGTTTGCTTTCAAATTTCAACCAAATTTCTAAAAAAATTTTTCATTCAGATTTTCATAAGAACAACAACTAGTGTTAATGATTTTGTGGCTAGTAGGAAATTAAGAGCTATTTTGTTTTGTCAACAGCCTTTAATATGATTAAACATGACATTTGGAATCACAGCTCCATGGGCACAGGCCCAATCTTTATCTTGGGGCAAAACTTACCAGGCTAGATTCTCAACTTTGACAAGTTGTCCTTATGAAGAGCTTTTGGATACATTTTGGACTAGAGTTACATGCAAATTTTAGGACCAAATTTGAATCACGGTTACCAACTGTACAGATAAGAGGTACAAAAGAACAGTTTAAATCATATCATCTCAATTTGTATAAGTCTCTGTTTTCTGGCTGTCTATGGAGCAGACGTCTTCTTAACTCTGGAGCAGTGAATTCAAGGCTCTCTGCCAGCAGCTTTGGATTTGGTGAGGGTAGTCAGGACTTGGAATGACTCTTTTTACTTAGCTCGTAAGATTACTGTCCCTTCATTCAACATAGACTCAGTCTCTAGGCTTGAATAGTTGCTAGTCTTCCTTCCTTCTAGATGACTTTGCTCAGTTCTAGATCTTTCATTGATATAATCAGTTCAGCTTTTTGTGATGGTACATTTGATGGTAACACTTTTCTCATGGTTACCTGGTTCGTGGTTGTTACTGCATAACCTGTCTTTTGTTTGCCATCTCGCATGAAGCTGCTCTCATCTGCATACAGCTCCCAGGCTGGCACATCTTTCAGGTCTGCTCTGCTGGAATGGTCTGCAAACAGTCAGACTTAAATACATTATCAGTTAGTGCTGGGACCAGACATACTAGGATTGACAGCAAACGTTTTCAGAATAACATTATCCAGTTTCAGTAGCATGGCATAGGGTCCATGTCTTCTATGTTCACAGAACAAACTTACAGTGGGGTTGCATGCAACTGTTGGATGTATCAATTCTTGGCTGCTGGTTGGATGCAGCAATTTTCAGTTGCTGACTGCCCTAGTTCTCCAGTTTCAGGATTATTTTACATAATAGTAAAGAGTCCTTGGTCTTTTTTACTCACAAGGATACAGGAGAAGGTCTTTTACAAATTTAACTCAGTAAACAATTCTAAGATATTTTTTAACACAGGACTCTGCTTACTTATAGCATGGTTTAAGGGAGCCTAAAAACGGCTTCTTGTTCTTTGGGCTCGGTGTTTCCCTTTTGAGTGCTTACCAGAGCAGACAAAGAGCGCTCGCTGCCCTCGCACGGCCGGGGACGGGCGCGGCATGCGGGCACCCCCGCCCAGGGGCACCCCCGGCTCGCCCGCGCTCGGCCCGTGCTGCTGCTCACAGCGGCTCTCGGGTGTCCTTAAAACAAGCTCGTTACTGTGGAAAGTGCGATAGGGCCGTTCCTGCTCTTAGATCTCACACTCCCGGCCCGCTCTGGGCCGGTGCGGGCGGGGCCCAGGAGCAGCGAGTGAGCCGGGCCGTGGCCGCGCAGCGGCGGCCCCGCCTCCGCCAGAGCAGGGCCGAAGCAGCGCAGCGGCAGCCCGGTCCCGGTTCGCTTCCTGGGACCGCTCCCCCGCGCATCCCCCGGCCGTGACCAGGGCAATGGCAGGAATCACCTCCGCCCCTCTCAGAGCGGCTGGTGCCCCGCTTCTGTCACGGGGGAGTGACCGCCCTGCTCGCGGAGCCGTCCCGGAAGTCCGGGAGTCGCCCTTGCCTTAAAATCTTGGAAAAACTTTTTACAGATGGAACATAGAAAGTGGGGGCTTCTCCCCTTTCCCTTACAATGGTGCGAACCGAGCTTTCTCGGCCGTTCCACAAAACTTGCTGGAAGCGAGGATCTCTCCCTCGCCTCCCACTAAGGAGCAGGCTGGACACCCAGCCTCTCCACAGACCTGTAGGTAAGCGAGGATTTTCTCACTCGCCTCCCACCAAGGAGCAGGCTGGGCACCCAGCCGCTCCACAACCCTGTAGGAAGTGGGAATCTCTCCCCAGCCTCCCAGCAAGGAGCAGGCTGGGCACCCAGCCGCTCCACAAACCTGTAGGAAGTGGGAATCTCTCCCCAGCCTCCACCAAGGAGCAGGCTGGACACCCAGCTGCTCCACAAACCTGTAGGAAGTGGGAATCTCTCCCCAGCCTCCCACCAAGGAGCAGGCTGGACACCCAGCCGCTCCACAAACCTGTAGGAAGCGGGGCCCATCCCCCACCTCCTACCAAGAAGCAGACCAGGCCTCCCCCGGCCGCTCCATGCCCCGATGTCTCCAGGCCCGCTTTCCATTCAAAACTCGCATGTGCTAAACATGAAATAAACTTTCGCACTGTGATTTGCTTTTCTCTACCAGTGAACAATCTCAGCCGAGATCACACACCTGCCTCCTCCCCACCAGCCGATCTCTGGGGCAGGTTGGAAAATCGGCAACAGAAAAAACTTGGAGAAATGATTTCAAAAGCAAATTTTCTCACCACCACGCCAGGTTGTCCTGGGATCGCTAGCAATTACTGACTTTAAACAGATACACAATACATAAAAAATACACACACATACAAACTACACACTACACAACGAAAAGAACCACCTTTATACTACCTCCTGTAGGATCTTGGAACCATGGTGTCTCGACCTCAGGCCCGTGGCAGGGAATTCTTTAGATTGCTGTCAGAAAGGAATTCCTTGCAGGATGTTTTCGGTCCAGAGGAAGGGTACCAGGTTCTCGTGTCCCTTCTGGGTGTGCCAAATAACTGTTGCCTTTTCCCCCCAGCCTGGAAAAGAAACTCGAGATCATTTTAGCAAGGAGGTAATATAAAAGGGGATCTTTATTTTGAAGGTCTTCAGGAGCAGTTATGGAAAGGTGTCCATAAAAGCCCAGCCCCTCCAGGGGTGAGTACATATTTATAGCTTTTAGAAAATTAGCATAATTGATTAAGAGCACCAATAAGGAGAACAAGTGGCGATTCAATTCCCCCTCAGGTCCAGCCCCTTCCCTGGAGCCCCCCTCTCAGCACTGGCTGCACTCTGCTTATGAAATGTACCTCAGAGTTGTTCTCGGCCTTGGTTCCCAGGAAGAACTGAGATAGGACAGGGCCTTGCAACCCCCTGGGGCTTGGAGCTCTGGAATTTTTTTTGTCTTTCTGCTTAGGGAAAGGCTATGGAAAGGTACTGGAAAAACTAGCTATTAATATAGTAGGCTACAGAGCAACAAAAATATGTGCAGAGAGTACAGAGAACATATAAAAGAAAAAAGGCAGAAACCAAACGGCATCACCGGGAGCACAGTGCCTTAGGGCCGGGACACAAAAAGTGTCCCTTTTCTCTGAGAAAGATAGCTCTGCCCCCCAGTTTCTTGATGTCAGTTTGGAGGAGGGTTTTGGCCCTGCGAAGGCAGCCAGGGTCCTTGTTGGTGGCAGCTTGGGTCTGCGAGGAATCTTAATCCATGCGGAATTTCAGCATGCGGCTGTCAACTCCCAGATATGTGGCCTACGATGCAAACAATGGCGTATTTCCATGTGAAAGAAAACTCAGTCCCCCAGATGCATGATGCCAGTTTTTAGGAGGCATTTAGCCCTACAATTGCAGCCAGAGTTCTAGCTGATGGCAGCTTGGGTCTGGGAAGGATCTTGATCCATGCGGCATTTCAGGTGGCGTCCGGGAGCAGAGTGCCTTAGGGCCGGGCACAAAAAGTGTCCCTTTTCTCTGAGAAAGAGAACTCTGCCCCCCAGTTTCTTGATGTCAGTTTGGATGAAGGGTTTTTGCCCTGCAAGGGCAAAGCCAGTGTCCTAGTTCGATGGCAGCTTGGGTCTGCGAGGGATCTTGCGGTCCATGCGGAATTTTGAAGAGGCGGCAAGTCCGACTCCCAGACAATGGGGCCTACGATAACATATATGGCACTTATCCACGTGAAAGAAAACTCAGTCTCCCAAATCCATGATGCCAGTTTTAAGGAGGCATTTAGCCCTACAATTGCAGCCAGAGTTCTAGTTGATGGCAGCTTGCGTCAGCCAGTAATCTTGATCCATACGGATTTCAGGTGGCGTCCGGGAGCACAGTGCCTTAGGGCTGGGACACAAAAAGTGTCCCTTTTCTCTGAGAAAGAGAACTCTGCCCCCCAGTTTCCTGACGTCAGTTTGGAGGAGGGTTTTGGCCCTGCAAGGTCAGCCAGGGTCCTTGTCGGTGGCAGATTGGGTCTCCGAGGAATCTTGATGCATGCGGAATTTCAGCAGGAATCCGGAAGCACAGTGCCTTAGGGCCAGGACACAAAAAGTGTCCCTTTTCTCTGAGAAAGAGAACTCTGCCCCCCAGTTTCTTGATGTCAGTTTGGAGGAGGGTTTTGGGCCCTGCAAAGGCAGCCAGGGTCCTTGTGGGTGGCAGCTTGGGTCTGCGAGGAATCTTGATCCATGCGGAATTTCAGGAGGAAGCAGGGAGCCGACAGTGCTTAGGGCGGGAGCAACAAAAGGGTTCTCTTTTGTGTAGAGAACTCTGCCCCCCACTTTCTGGATGTCAGTTTGGAGGAGGGTTTTGCCCCTGCAAAGGCAGCCAGGGTCCTTGTCGGTGGCAGCTTGTGTCTGCGAGGAATCTTAATCCATGCGGAATTTCAGCATGCGGCTGTCAACTCCCAGATAAGTGGCCTTCGATACAAACAATGGCGCATTTCCATGTGAAAGAAAACTCAACCCCCCCATATCCATGATGCCAGTTTTTAGAGGCATTTAGCCCTACAATTGCAGCCAGAGTTCTAGTTGATGGCAGCTTGGGTCTGGGAAGGATCTTGATCCATGCGGCATTTCAGGTGGCGTCGGGTGTTGCCTTTTCCCCCAGCCTGGAAAAGAAACTCGAGATCATTTTAGCAAGGAGGTAATATAAAAGGGGATCTTTATTTTGAAGGTCTTCAGGAGCAGTTATGGAAAGGTGTCCATAAAAGCCCAGCCCCTCCAGGGGTGAGTACATATTTATAGCTTTTAGGAAATTAGCATAATTGATTAAGAGCACCAATAAGGAGAACAAGTGGCGATTCAATTCCCCCTCAGGTCCAGCCCCTTCCCTGGAGCCCCCCTCTCAGCACTGGCTGCACTCTGCTTATGAAAATGTACCTCAGAGTTGTTCTCGGCCTTGGTTCCCAGGAAGAACTGAGATAGGACAGGGCCTTGCAACCCCCTGGGGCTTGGAGCTCTGGAATTTGTTTTGTCTTTCTGCTTAGGGAAAGGCTATGGAAAGGTACTGGAAAAACTAGCTATTAATATAGTAGGCTACAGAGCCACAAAAATATGGGCAGAGAGTACAGAGAACATATAAAAGAAAAAAGGCAGAAACCAAACGGCATCATTCCCCCCTTTTTTAGAGACTAACAAGACTCTGTCTTGTCTAGTCTCTACTCTGCATTCAACCATACCTCTGGTTTATACAACTGGCTATCCCACTAGTTGTTACACAGATGCTAATTATAACTACAGTTACTATGAACATTTCTTTTATCTAGGTTCAGTTTGGTAACCATGAAGTGAGTGTACTGAAGATATTCAAGGTTCAGTAAGCTCTTTTGAGAGTTACTTGGTGTAGAATTTGAGTTTGCTTTCAAATTTCAACCAAATTTCTAAAAAAATTTTTCATTCAGATTTGCATAAGAACAACAACTAGTGTTAATGATTTTGTGGCTAGTAGGAAATTAAGAGCTATTTTGTTTTGTCAACAGCCTTTAATATGATTAAACATTACATTTGGAATCACAGCTCCATGGGCACAGGCCCAATCTTTATCTTGGGGCAAAACTTACCAGGCCAGATTCTCAACTTTGACAAGTTGTCCTTATGAAGAGCTTTTGGATACATTTTGGACTAGAGTTACATGCAAATTTTAGGACCAAATTTGAATCACGGTTACCAACTGTACAGATAAGAGGTACAAAAGAACAGTTTAAATCATATCATCTCAATTTGTATCAGTCTCTGTTTTCTGGCTGTCTATGGAGCAGACGGTCTTCTTAACTCTGGAGCAGTGAATTCAAGGCTCTCTGCCAGCAGCTTTGGATTTGGTGAGGGTAGTCAGGACTTGGAATGACTCTTTTTACTTAGCTCGTAAGATTACTGTCCCTTCATTCAACATAGACTCAGTCTCTAGGCTTGAATAGTTGCTAGTCTTCCTTCCTTCTAGATGACTTTGCTCAGTTCTAGATCTTTCATTGATATAATCAGTTCAGCTTTTTGTGATGGTACATTTGATGGTAACACTTTTCTCATGGTTACCTGGTTCGTGGTTGTTACTGCATAACCTGTCTTTTGTTTGCCATCTCGCATGAAGCTGCTCTCATCTGCATACAGCTCCCAGGCTGGCACATCTTTCAGGTCTGCTCTGCTGGAATAGGCTTCTTCCATGGTCTGCAAACAGTCAGACTTAAATACATTATCAGTTAGTGCTGGGAACAGACATACTAGGATTGACAGCAAACGTTTTCAGAATAACATTATCCAGTTTCAGTAGCATGGCATAGGGTCCATGTCTTCTATGTTCACAGAACAAACTTACAGTGGGTTGCATGCAACTGTTGGATGTATCAATTCTTGGCTGCTGGTTGGATGCAGCAATTTTCAGTTGCTGACTGCCCTAGTTCTCCAGTTTCAGGATTATTTTACATAATAAGTAAAGAGTCCTTGGTCTTTTTTACTCACAAGGATACAGGAGAAGGTCTTTTACAAATTTAACTCAGTAAACCATTCTAAGATATTTGTTAACACAGGACTCTGCTTACTTATAGCATGGGTTAAGGGAGCCTAAAAACGGCTTCTTGTTCTTTGGGCTCGGTGTTTCCCTTTTGAGTGCTTACCAGAGCAGACACAGAGCGCTCGCTGCCCTCGCACGGCCGGGGACGGGCGCGGCATGCGGGCACCCCCGCCCAGGGGCACCCCCGGCTCGCCCGCGCTCGGCCCGTGCTGCTGCTCACAGCGGCTCTCGGGTGTCCTTAAAACAAGCTCGTTACTGTGGAAAGTGCGATAGGGCCGTTCCTGCTCTTAGATCTCACACTCCCGGCCCGCTCTGGGCCGGTGCGGGCGGGGCCCAGGAGCAGCGAGTGAGCCGGGCCGTGGCCGCGCAGCGGCGGCCCCGCTCCGCCAGAGCAGGGCCGAAGCAGCGCAGCGGCAGCCCCGGTCCCGGTTCGCTTCCTGGGACCGCTCCCCCGCGCATCCCCCGGCCGTGACCAGGGCAATGGCAGGAATCACCTCCGCCCCTCTCAGAGCGGCTGGTGCCCCGCTTCTGTCACGGGGGAGTGACCGCCCTGCTCGCGGACCCGTCCCGGAAGTCCGGGAGTCGCCCTTGCCTTAAAATCTTGGAAAAACTTTTTACAGATGGAACATAGAAAGTGGGGGCTTCTCCCCCTTCCCTTACAATGGTGCGAACCGAGCTTTTTCGGCCGTTCCACAAAACTTGCTGGAAGCGAGGATCTCTCCCTCGCCTCCCACTAAGGAGCAGGCTGGACACCCAGCCTCTCCACAGACCTGTAGGAAGGGGGGATGTCTCCCTCGCCTCCCACCAAGGAGCAGGCTGGGCACCCAGCGCGTCCAAACCTGTAGGGAAGTGGGAAATCTCTCCCCAGCTTTCCCACCAAGGAGCAGGCTGGGCACCCAGCCGCTCCACAAAACCTGTAGGAAGTGGGAATCTCTCCCCAGCTTCCCACCAAGGAGCAGGCTGGGCACCCAGCCGCTCCACAAACCTGTAGGAAGTGGGAATCTCTCCCCAGCCTCCTACCAAGGAGCAGGCTGGACACCCAGCCGATCCACAAACCTGTAGGAAGCGGGGCCCATCCCCCACCTCCTACCAAGAAGCAGACCAGGCCTCCCCCGGCCGCTCCATGCCCAGATGTCTCCAGGCCAGCTTTCAATTCAAAACTCGCATGTGCTAAACATGAAAAAAACTTTCGCACTGTGATTTGCTTTTCTCTACCAGTGAACAATCTCAGCCGAGATCACACACCCGCCTCCTCCCCACCAGCCGATCTCTGGGGCAGGTTGGAAAATCGGCAACAGGAAAAACTTGGAGAATGATTTCAAAAGCAAATTTTCTCACCACCACGC
>JAVTVJ010002729.1:0-50470 GCA_034509425.1 Eopsaltria australis
GCCTTACCAGCGAGAGAAGCAGGAGCTGCTCCTCTCTACACAGCAGCAGCAGGTCCAAAGAGGAAGAGTGTCAGAGAGTCTCTGCTTATATATGTTTTTTTCCTCGAAGGCGGATCACTTTTTTAATTGGTTTACCTACCTACCAGTCCTTAAAACTACCTGATTATTGGCTCTCTCTCGCAGGAAGGAAGTTGTATTCCTTCCTGCAGCACAGATCACTTCCTAGATTTTGACCCCTCTGGCCTAACCCAGGACAGCTTCTTACCCAAGAGCCATAAATTAACTTTTGCAGTTTGGCAAATAACACTTGCTCCATTCACTCCAGTGATTTTAACTCTTTGCCATCAAGGTCATATATCCAGCTTGGCATCATCCTGTTGTGTTATTATTAAACGTTGTGCTCCTGTATCTATTAGAAATTTCAGTAATTGTAGATGGGGTCCGACTGGAATCAGAATGTATGGGCCATTATTATCTATCCATTGATAGGGTGCCATTCACTGGACTGATGGGTCCAATTGCCATCCAGGCACTATTTGTTTTTTGATATCTGATTTTGGAGAGGAGAAGGGTTAATACATCCTCTTGGAATTGGCACTGGTGTCTGAGTAGAGTATTTTCTCTCCAATTGCTGCCATCATTTTTCTGAACTGAGGGTCCTCTCTGAACCACATGAATTAGACCCTTGGTAAGGCTGTCAGGCTGTCTCTGAATTGCAGCTCTTAGAATGCCTAATGCTAATTAATGCTTGATTATATAGGTCTCCATCTCTGAGTCTTGGGTGGACAATCAGAGGTTCTGGTTCCAGGGAATCGATTTGTCTGACTTTGTGACCTGTATTTTTGGCTTCACTAGATGTATTATCCCATTCCATCTCTGTTTTGCCAGTGGGCAGGGTCAACACCAAAGACACAGACACCAACTTAAGGAATAAGTGTAATTTACTATAGTGCAAAACTGCAAAGAAGTATAAAAGGATAAGCTAAGCAATGCACCTAATCATTACTACAAAAGATTGCCTACAGTGATTAAGAAAGATAGATACATCACCAGTTACCCTAATACTTTACCATCATCCAGATCCTCACACCAGTGGGGGAGCCCCGGTCACAGCAAAGGATTGGAGAGCCACTCACAGCAACTGGGAATTCCTATGTCGTGCGTCCACTCACAGGCGAGGCTTCCAACTTCGCTGTGAGAGGGCCCAGCTTTTATATTGTGGAATAAACAAGCTGACAGCTTCTAGTATGGGAGCATCTGGTTTCATTGTCCTCTTGGGTTCCACCCAAAGACTGGCCAAAGCTCAAGGAAGAACCATGCCTTTGACCATATACCTCCAAACAAGGCCAGGTGTCTGATTTCATGGCCTTGTCCAGATTCTAAATACAGAAACGTAAATATATGTTTTGCTAATGAGCAGATACATATATCATAGTGCTAATGATACCGCTAATGATCATGCATATTTCATTAATGAGCGGATACAAATACAATGTTTTGTTGGAAGGTTCATCTAGAGGTCAACTTTGGCTCAGGGCCTGTTGTTCAGGCCTTAGTATTTCAGTCTCTTGCCCATGATTTATGATATCATACATTAATGTTGCCCAGGTAGGGATATCTCTGTGTAGTAGGATTCCTCCCTAATCTCCAACAATTTCTGTTACAATCAATAGGGCATTGAAGTATGTCTCTCAATTTAATCTCATTTTGCAATGAGAGAAGGTTTGAGGATGGCGGGGGCTCCTTTAATTGTTTTAGCATGCCATAATTCACAGTAGCTGAAATAGGAACATTAAATAGGGTTACTCTTGTGCATGGCCTGGATACAGGCAGCTTTTGTAATAGCTGAGGAGAGCTCATTCAAGGACCTAAGGGGTATAAACAGAGACTCTCCTCTCTCCAACACATCCATTCCTCCAGTCTAGTACGTCACTCTACTTGCTGAGTGGGAACCATCTAGGGGTTTGGGTCTATAATGTGTTTAGGCTTCTGTTAAGATCCAGTTATTAAGGTTCTTAGAAATGCCCCTGCCCGATTTAAGGTGCAAACGAGACCATATGCCAGTGACAATAGTATGGATTTTATTTCATAGTAAATATGGGGAAGAAAGAGAGAGAGAGAGAGAGAAATAGGAAATAGGTGGGGGGGACAGATAGAGAGTAACAGGGACAGAATAAGGAAAATATCACCACTCCATGGATCCCAACAATGTTCCATTGATCCTCTCCAGCTGGTCTTCTTGGTAGTGGAAGTCCCCCTGAAAAGCACAGAATCTGATGGGTTAATATACGCTCAGGCCAGGTAGGAAAATCCAGGCACCTCCTTTGGGGGGGGGTGGGGTGTGGTTTGCCATTGTCTCTTACAACAGACTCCAGGTTTGTTGTGTCATGTGCAGTCCTATGGCGCAAGGCTTCAGGAATGACTCTGGGGGGCACTTCGGGGGGCCTTTGATGGATTATGACAGCCCTTCAGCTGCCTCTCACGTGGATGTCCCATGGATGTTGAGGGTTCCATAGCCAGTTTGTGTAAGGGAAGATGGGTTCACTGCCCCTGAGCAAAGGTTACAGCACACCGAAACTTCCTCCCCCCACCTCGGTTGGGGGGGATATCTGTGCAAACCTGCTGCCGGCAAATGGGTCTGTGGGCTACAGCCTCCCCCACCCTGAAGCAAGCCAGAGATGATTCTTAGCAAGGCTGCTGGGTCTGGCTCACATTCTTTTCTTTGTTTACTTGTTTCTCCCCGGCCTGAGGTTGATGAAAGAATGGATTTTCTCTTTATCTAATCTCAGTAGTTTGACTTACAGTCCAAAGTCCCAGTCAGGTATCTTCAGGGAGGCTTCTTTGGTTGTAGCTTCTTTATGCAGTTTTTGTTATAACGAGCAAAACTTATTATCAGTGTTTGAGGCATGGACTATTTCAGTCTCTGACAACAGCTTCTTAGTGAATTTTTCCCATTGTTATTGTGAAGACAGTAGGAGAAGGAGGAGGTGATGCCCCGGGCATGGATGGCTGGTGCTTGAGTTAAACAAAAGAAGTGGCATACCAATGGAATGGAATCCTTTTTTTGGGAAGGGGAATAGGGGTTTGGCAGTTTCTAGCTGGTGGTGCTCTCTTCCCCTCAGGGGATCTGGAGCTTTCCCATGGTGCCCCGGGCACTGGGAATTGTGTGCTCTTCTCCGGGACTTTGCTGTGCTGTAACTTGGCACTATGATCCAGTTCTGTCTACCTCCCCTGCCTGTGCCCGCTGCTGGTGAGAGGCTTCAACCGCTTGCCCCCCCCCCCCCCCCACTGACTTAGACTTTGGCAGCTGCCAGTGCTGAGACTGGCTGCCACCCACATGAATTTTGCAGGGGAAGTACCCCTCTTTCTCCCTCCTATGCTGATGCTGGCTCTTGCCACCTGGGGATGTTCTAAGCCCGTCAGCGCCTCCTGCTGGCTGCAAGTCAGTTACTGCAGTCTCTGCCTGCCGAAGTGTGCCAGTGCCCCCTGCTGGCTGTGGTCTTAATTACACCGAAAGGAAAAAAATAGTACTTAGCAGATTGGAAGCTTCTGTTACTGTGTTCTTTGTTATCTTCTGTTCTATATATTTCTAGTAAAGAACTGTTATTCCTTTTTCTACACTTTATCCTGAAAGCCCCATAATTTTCAAGTTATAATAATTTGGAGGGAAGGGTCTTTCTATTCCAGGAAGGTTCCTGCCTTCCTTGGCAGACATTTGTCTTTTAAACTGAGACAGGGCCCAGAATTTATAAAGACACCAAGAGCCCAAAATCCATTTGCTTCGTTACCATTTAGTAAAATTCTATTTCCTCTGGTTAGACACACGTGCCATTATTATTCAGTTTCAGTCTTGCCTGGTTTATGGCCATAGCATACTTGCAAATTAGCCATCTGAATAGGGTCAAACGGGATCAATTTATGCATATGATTTCCCATTCCACCCCGTGGTCCAGTTGTTACTTCTGTTGTTATAATGCACCTGGCTTGATATTCAAGGGGATTTGGAAGAGATAAAGAATTATTTTCCTGATGCTTTATCATAGAGCTTGCTCCAAATATTTCCATCACATTCATGTGGAGACACAATTAGTTTTCTAATCTGTACAACGTTAGGGGGATTGGGAGCCCACATAAGCATCGTCTCTACCTTTTATTTTAATTTTTGTTTTTTTTCTCCTTTTCTTCCTGTAGCTGTTTCTGCAGCTGCTCAGTTTTCAAAGACAGTAATAACTCAACTGTTTTCCTGCCTTCTATTTCTTCCTTTAGGTCCTGTTCCTTTTTATTGTTATACTTCTTAAATTGATAGGCAGCCTTTAAGCTCACATCTGCAGTGAGAAATTTGGTAGGAAAATAACATGTTAAACATAATGAGGAAAATGAATGAGCATTGGGGACTTCAGCTCTTGAGTGTTACCACCTTGATAGCTAACATGAGAAATCAGGAGTCTTTCTTTTTTATCTTCATAACAAATTTCAAAGCTCGTCTTATTTTTAATTGTTAGACCAAAAATGTTTTCAGTGAATGGTATAAATGTCAGACTAAATATCTTTGCTTGCATCTTCAGTGGTTTTGTCTCCAGCTCTAACAGTTGCCATGGAGAGAACTTTGTCTTTTGTCATTGTCTTGGTTTAAAAGACAGGTGTTTGCTAAGGAAGGCAGGAGCCTCCCTCGGAATGGAAAATGTAAACCCCTTTCCCTCCGAATTATTATAATTTTGAAATCAAGGGGCTCTCAGGCAAAGATATGAGAATAGGAATAACAGTTCTTTACTAGTATGTATAATAAAGCTGACAAATAACAACTATGGCATTAACCACAAACAGAACCAGAAACCCAGTAACAGCCTCTTTGGCCTCAGGCACTTTTCCCTTTTAGTGCAGTTCCAGTCACAGCTGGCAGGGGCGCTGGTGGCTCCCTCTGGGCAGGGTGGGTGCAATGATTTCCCTGCGACTGTAAGGGGCGCTCCGGCGAGAGCCCAGGTAACACGAGGTAATGGCGGCCTTGCCCGAGACAGGGAGGGATGGAGAAGAGGCTTTGCTTCACAAACTCTCAGGGCAGCCGATGTTGGTGCCGCAGCAGGACCCTCAGAAACAGCGAGCTGGGACAGCAGGACATCTCGGCAGGCAAGGGGTGCGGAGCTGCAGCATAGCAAAAACTCGGAGCAGTGCCGAAGGAGCGGGGAGGGACGGGACAGTGGCAGCTCGGCTCCCGGCAGGGCAGGGAGAGAGAGAACTCACAGCAGAAAGAAAAAAAACCAGCTCCGCGCTGGGCTCCTGCAGTGGCAGCGAATTTCCTTCCCCAAGCAGCAGCTCCGATCGTCTTGCTCCGAATTCCAGAGACAGAGAGAGCAGCTGCTGCCCCAGCCTTGGCTTTTACCAGCCCAATTCTCTCTGCCCTCTGAGAGAAACCCCCTTCTCCTGAGTTTGGCCACTTTCTTTTGTTCTCTTAAGTACCCAGCTATTACATTTCCTTAGCAACTAATGGGAGGAAAAAATTCCTTAAGAAAAAACAAGGGGAAGAAATCCAAACCCCAACAGTCATGTTTCCGAAAACAATGAGGAACAGATGAGATTAGACATTTATTATTTCTGCTTCATCATTTAATGAAACTACTAATAAAGAAAGCTTTTAATCTCTTCCAGCTTCTATAAGTATTGCTAATGCAGTTTGAACTCCTCTGACCACCATGTTTATATATGTATAATATATAGAGACACAGTAATGCATATAGCATGCACTTTCAAACTGATATGTTAAAATTTTGAAAAAATATTACTAGAGGGTTTTTTTTTGGCTGTTTTTGGTTTTGTGAGGAAAATAATCTACGAACACCAGAGGTTTATGTCCAAAAAGGAGACAGAGGAGTCCTGTGACTTTATTCGAATAAAGGGAGAGGTCATGGGGCATTCCCCATGGGGTCTCTCTCAAATTTTGGAGGACGCAGCCTCCCTTTTATCCTAATTTCCTGACCGCAGGCCCTTCTCTCTTCCCCCATTGGCTGAGGTATTTGAGAGGTACAGACTTCATGGAACGCCTAATGCCTAAGACTCCCCTTTCCAATGTATAATCCCCCCCCCCTTTTGTCTTTCCCTTATGGAATTTTATGGTCCTTCTCATGGTTTCTTTCATATTCCAGTATTCATTTTTATTTATCAGTAGACCTGTGGTTTGTTTGTAAATGTAAATCTCTTGTTCCATTCATCAATCAATGGAATTCTTCCCATTGTTTCTTTTATCTCTGGGTGCCAGTCTTATCTCTCAGACACTGTTTGTGAAGACAAGTTTCTTCATTCCTTTCAGTTTTAAGAGGCATATTTCAATGATTTTTTTCACTAAATTCCTGGAAAGCTCCTCTTCTGTCTTGCATCCACACACAGTATAGGAAATCAGATTGATTAGCTACACCTGGCTTCTTTTAGAAGTTGTCCCCCTCCCCTGTCAATAAACTATTTCACGCACATGGGAAAGTTTATTCCAGGGAGAATTTCCTTTGAGCATTTATCTCCAGCCAACCTCTTCTGTTCAGAAGTCATATAAATTTGCGCTTTTTTCTTTTCCTAGTGCAGCTGCGACAGCAAGGCATGAAATAAAAGTATCTATCCCAGAAGTACCATTTGGGGTAGGGAGAAAAAGGGGTGCTGTAGAAAGAGGTTGGTTGAATTTCTGAATGGAACTATCTTATCATAATCTGTCAGTGAGGGTCAAAGATCATGGATCTGTGAAGTAAAGTCTCTATAAAAAAAAGTCAGCTTGGTTCCCCTGGCAAAATGTGGGTCTTATATCGTGATGTGATATTATTCAGTGATGGCTGGAGCTTATTGCAATCCTCACAATACAAGTCTGAATAATTAGGGATAGAGTTACACCTTTAAAAAGACAGAATTACAACCGTCTGTTTTGCTGAAAATGTCTTGTCAATCCCATCTAGTCTGTAAGTCAGTTAGGTATCTCTCTTCAGTTCCCCAATTCCCCTAAGTCACCAATAGCACTTGGACAGTCAACCAACACCCCATGGACAGACAGGTATGACAAAATGAGTGCCATGTTTATTGCTGGCTGAGGATGTTTTTCAGCCATGATAATTCACCACAAGGTAAACTATCCTGGCTTAACTGAGCCATGGGGGGAAAAACAAATAAGCTTTTGCTGTGTCAGGGGTGAAAGGTCCTGTCACACACGCCCAGGTCCTTTTCTGCTGGACAGCTTTCCAGCTACTCTGTGTGGGGCCAAGTCTTCTATGTTCCAGAAGAATGGATTGAATTATTAAATTTGAGGGGAGAAGGAAGAGTCTTGACTTCTGCTGCCCTAAAGACACCTTAGAAGCTTATGTCTACCCATCTACTTCTGGGACTAAAGAAGGCACGGTAGTTTTGGGGATACTGTGGTATGAACTGCATAAAAAATTCATCAAGATAAAGGAGTTACCTGACAAATGTCAGTCACTGTTTTATTTCAAAAGTGTGTCAGGATTTTTTATTTCTAGAAATCCTATGTCAATAAACAACAGAGACACAGAAGTATACCAAACAATGTGAATTCCTGTTCAGATTATTTAATAGTTGTGTATCTGTGTCTTTATGAAATGTCCATTACTTCTCAAAACTAGTTCCCGTAGTTACCTAGTTTGATACTTCCAGGATCTTAACAGTTAGTGACCAAGTGTCTCTATTTCACTTGCATAATTTGTGCTGATAAAACATTTCAGGTGACCTTAGAAAGTGGATGTTTGCTTTTGTTTGTAAATAGCAAATAGCTCCTATAATTAGCTCTAATCTGACCACTTGGTTATAGTATTTCCTCAGTAACATTTATACTTATTATATAGAATTTTTGTCTGTATTAAATTGATTTCCCTTGCCAACCTCTTTAAAACATAAATCTGAGCTATTGCTTTCCATAATGGTTTTAAAAGATCTCCAATTTTAGACTTCTTGCATCTTGCAGAACAGCATTTATGTAATTTCAAACAATTTTTCAATACAGCAGCTTGCAAATACTTCTCCATTTCAGATTGTAAAGAACCTACTGTATGCTAACTAACATGCCAGTAAGGATTTTTTTGTAATTGTTTTGGAGTTATTTATGAAATTATCTTAGTTCTTAATCATGAAGTTAGCTTAATTCCTAATTTGCTTACTTGCTGGCTGAAACACCTTTGCAAATTCAGTCAGCTTTATTTAGAGCCTGGCTCAGATGCCTAGACACAAGTGCATGTAGTATGGGGAAGAAAAGAGGATTTAGAGACATGCACATACCTGCACGAATATGATATCATTGGTATCACGGACACATGGTGAGATGGCTCTTATGGCTGGAGCCTTGGAATGGAAGGTTATAGGCTTTTTAGGGAAGACACGCTAAGGAGATGAGGAGGGGGATGTAGCCCCCTATGTCAATGACCAGCTGGAGTATATAGAACCCTGCCTGAGGATGGATGAGGAGCTGACTGGGAGCTTGTGGGTCAAAATTAAAGGGAGAGCAGGGACAGGGGATGTTATAGTGGCGGTCTGCTACAGGCCACCCGATCAGGAGGGGGGAGTGGATGAAGCCCTCTATAGACAGATAGGAGTGGCCTCACACTTACAAGCCCTGGTCCTCATGGGGGACTTCAACCACCCTGATATCTGTTGGAGGGACAACACGGCAGGGCACAAGCAATCCAGGAAGTTCCTCAAAGGTGTTGATGACAACTTCCTCCTCCAAGTGATAGAGGAGCCAACAAGGAGAAGTGCCATGCTGGACCTTGTGCTCACCAACAGGGAGGAGTTGGTGGGTGTGTCAGTTTGCGCAGCCTGGTTCTTGGTAGCAGGGGGCCACTGAGGTGGCTGCAGTAATCACGCACGGGCATGGACTTCCCAGACGAGATGGAGAAGTGCAGAGTCCTTTATTGTACAGGCAAAGACTAAGACTACTACAGATTGCTCTAAGACTAAGACTACTCTCTAAAACTACTCTAAGACTACTACTTATCATGCAGTGAAAATTCCTTAAATACCATCCCACAGACAGGATATGTCAACACATAAACAGGAAAGACGTTCACCACAGTGTCTCCCAATCACCTGAGGTATTGCACAGATGTTACCTATTATGGTAACAGGTAAACAATACCCTATAAGGTCACAAAGTACAGTCCTCACACACCATAGGTCCAGAAGACCACAAACCCATAATCCTCTTTCCCATGCCCATCCCTGGTGACCTGGATATGCTTCCATGGTCACCTCCGGGTCCAGGACAGAGGCTTATTCTAGGCCTTCCAGGCCTGCTTTTCTATAACACACATAGTGTAACCCTACAGGTGGCTTCTGTGAGAAGCTGCTAAAAGCTTCCACCATGTCCAGCAGAGTCAATCCCTGATGGCTCTGAGGATGGACATGCCGCTGGCCAAGACTGGGCCAATTAGAGATGGTGGTAACACCTCTTTGATAACATATTTAAGAAGAAATCAAAATAAAGTTTGGGGGGCAGTTTTAATTCCAGCTAGAGAAGAGGAGGAGGTGAGAACATGTGAAGGAGACAACATGGAGACACCAAGGCCAGTGGAGAAGGAGGGGGAGGAGGTGCTCCAGGCACCAGAGTCGAGATTCCTCTGCAGGCCATGGTGATGACCATGGTGAAGCAGGCTGTCCCCATGCAGCCCATGGGATCCACGGGGGATGCAGAGATCCACTCACAGCTCATGGGGGAGGTGCCCACGCCAGAGTGGATGGATGCCTGGAGGAGGCTGTGGTCCAGTGGGAGACCCATGGAGAGAGGGGGCTCCTCTCCCAGGCTGGGGCAGCCTGTCCTTGGAGGACTGCACCCTGTGGAAGAGTGACCCACGCCACAGCAGTTTTGGGAGAACTGCTGCTTGTGAGATTGGAGCCATGTCGGAGAAGTTCGTGGAGAACTGTCTCCCATGGGAGGGACCCCCACAGTGCAGCAGGGGAATGACTCCTCTCCTTGAGCAGCAGAAGAAAACCTTAGGTGAAGAACTGACCAAAACCCTGTCTCCCTTCGCTGTTGATGGGAAGGAGGGAGGGGTTGGGGGGAAAAAAGGTGTTTTTAAGGGCTTATTTAACTTCTCATTATCCTGCTTGGATTTTGTTAGTAGTAAATTCACTTAGTATCTCTAAGGGCCTGTTTTGCCCTTGATGGTAATTGATGAGTGTTTTCTCCTGATCCTTAAATCATGAACCCTTCATTACATTTTCTCTCCTCTGTCCAGTTGCAGGGGAGGGTGAGTTAGCAGCTTTCATGGGTGCCTGGTGTCCGGCCAGTGCTAAACCACGACATGCTATATAGTGCTCCAAGGCAGGCTTGTTTGCAGTGACCATGAGATGGTGGAGTTTGAGGTCCTCAGGGCAGTAAGGAGGGCACGTGGCAAACTCACTGCCTTGGACTTCAGGAAAGCAGACGTTGGCCTCTTCAAGGACCTGCTCAGTAGAGTCCCATGGGATAGAGCCCTGGAGGCCCAGAGGGGCCCAAGAATTCTGGCTGATATTTGAGGATCACTTCCTCCAAGCTCAGGAGTGATGCATTCCAACAAGGAGGAAATCAGGCAAAAATGCCAGGAGTCCTCCATGGATGGATAAGGAGCTGCTGTGAGCAAACTCAGAGCAAAAAAAGAAGATTTCAGAAGGTGGAAACAAGGACAGGTGGCCTGGGAGGAATACAGGGAAATTGTATGGGAAGCTAGGGATAAGGCTAGGGAAGCCAAGGCCCAGTGAGAATTGAGTCTGGCCAGGGATATCAAGGATAACAGGAAGAGCTTCTAGAGGTATGTTGCAAACAAAAGAAAGACTAGGGATAATGTGGGCCCTCTCCAGAAGGAAACGGGAGGCCTGGCTGCCCTGGATAAAGAGAAGGCTGAAGTTCTCAATGACTTCTATGCCTCAGTCTTCAATGGCAAGTGGTCCAGCCACGCTGCCCAAGTCATGAAAGGCAAATGCAGGGACTGGGAGAAAGAAGACCATAAGCCAACTGGAGAATCAGGTTCAAGACCATCTAAGGAACCTGAATGTGCACAAGTCCATACAACCTGATGAGATTCATCCACGGGTCCTGAGGGAACTGGCAGATGAAGTTGATAAGCCACTATCCATCATACTTGAGAAGTCATCACTGTCAGGTGAAGTTCCCAATGACTGGAAAATGGGAAATATAACCCCCATTTTTGAATAGGGGAAAGTGGAAGACCTGGGGAACTACAGACCAGTCAGTCTCACCTCTGTGCCAGGTAAGACCATGGAGCACAGTCTCCTGGAGACTATGCTAAGGCACATGAAAAACAAAGAGGTGATTGGTGACAACCAACATGGCTTCACTAAGGGCAAATCATGCCTAACAAATTTGGTGGCCTTCTATGATGGGGCTACAGCATTGGTGGACAGGCAAAGCAACTGACATCATCTACCTGGACTTGTGCAAAGCATTTGATGCTGTCCTGCATGACATCCTTGTCTCTAAATTGGAGAGACATGGATTTGATGGATGGACTACTTGGAGGATAAAGAACTGTATGGCCGCATGCTAAGAGTTGTGGTCAATGACTCATTGTCCACATGAACACCAGTGACGAGTGGTGTCCCTCAGGAGTGAATGTTGGGGCTGATACTGTTCAACATCTTTGTCAGGGCCATGGACAGTGGTATCAAGTGCACCGTCAACAAGTTCACTAATGACACCAAGCTGTGTGGTGCAGTCAGCACACTGGAGGGAAGGGATGCCATCCAGAGGGACCTGGACAGGCTTGAGAGGTGAGTCTGTGCAAACCTCATGAAGTTCAACAAAGCAAAGTGCAAGGTCCTGCACTTGGGTCATGGCAATCCCAAGCACAGAATCACAGAATGGGTCAGGTTGGAAGGGACCAGTGGGCCGTCTGGTCTGACCTCCCTCCTCAAGCAGGGTCATCCTAGAGCACATGGCACAGGATTGTGTCCAGGCAGTTCTTGAATTCATCTCCAGTGAGGGAGACTCTACAACCTTTCTGGGCAATCTGTCCCTGTGCTCAGTCACCCGCACAGTAAAGAAGTTCTTCCTCATGTTCAGGTGGAACTTCCTGTGTTCCAGTTTCTGCCCATTGACTCTTGTCCTATTAGCTGGCACCACCGAGAAGAGCCTGGCTCCATCCTCTTGACACCCTCCCTTCAGATACTTATAGACATTGATGAGGTCTCCTCTCAGTCATTCCTTCTTGAGGCCAAACAGGCCCAGCTCCCTCAGTCTTTCCTCATAAGAGAGGAGCTCCATGTCTCTCTTGTACTGAGGGGCCCAGAACTGGACACAGCATTCCAGATGTGGCCTCACCAGGGCTGAGCAGAGGGGCAGGATCACCTCCCTCGACCTGCTGGCAATGGCCTTCCTAATGCACCCCAGGATTCTGTTGGCCTTCTTGGCCACAGTGTCGTGTGTCATGGACAGTTTGCTGTCCACCAGGACCCCCAGGTCCTTCTCCACAGAGCTGCTTCCCAGCAGGTCAGCCCCCACCCTGTAGTGGTACCCAGGCTTATTCCTCCCCAGGTGCAGGACCCTGCACTTGCCTTTGTTGAATTTCAGACAGTTCTTTTCTGCCCATCTCTCCAAACTGTCAAGGTCCTTCTGAAGGGCTGAACAGCACTCTGGAGAATTGACCACTCCTCCTAGTTTTGTATCATCAGTGAACTTGCTGTCTGAAACAACACATTGAAATGCACAATGATGCCTTTTTCTGGTTTTAGGAAATAAAGGCTCAGACATGGTTAGAGGGTTGGGGGTTGTTTACCTCAGTATTTTAATAGGATCCCATTCGATGGCTTCTGCCGTCTAGGTAGAACGCGTCGCAAAAGCCCCGTCCCCCCAGTCGAGTATACAATTAAAGACTCTACACATTAGCATATCTACCAGGAGGGCCCAATAAGGGGCTTGGGTGGGTTAACTTCTAGTTTACAAAATCTGTCCTAGTAGGAGACCTTGAGGGCTCACGAAAACAGTGTGTTTGGTCTTCTAACTCTACGTGGTTTCAGGGATGTTTAGTCTACCGGCCTACTAAACACCATGAAACCAGGCTAAACTATCACCTAAAGCATTACAAGTAAGCATGCTAATACTTGTGAATATAGGGAACTGTGTAAGAAATATTCAGAAGAAAAGCAGAAAAAATCCTTCAGGCATCATTTCCCCCCTTTTAGAGACTAACAAGATTCTACTTTGTCTAGTCTCTACTCTACCTTACTGTATTCTACATTACCCACATTATTGGTTTACACAACCGGCTGACATGCAGGCTACTACACAGATGACTATAATTACAGCTACTATAAATGTTTCTTTTATCCAGGCCCAGTTTGGTAACCATGAGGTAAGGGTGTCAAAGATCTGGTCAAATTTTAAGGTGTCATTTTTGGAAGCTATTTCATGCAAAACTTGAGTTCCCCTCCAAATTTCATTCACATCTTTTTTAACCCTTCCACTTTGGTCCACATAGGAACAACAGGTGGTATTAACAATAGCACATACACCTCCTTGTGCGGCCAGTATGAAATTAAGAGCTATCCGGTGCTGCATAACTGCACGGGACATACTGTCAACTTCCTCTTGCAAGGCTGAAATTGCTTCTGCAGCATGCCTTTCCATACTTTCAACAACACCTGAGATGTTTACAATCGCCTTTTCCAATTCCATCATTCCAAAAGAGGGAATGAGAGCTCTGACTATAGTATGGAAAAGTGTGGGATGCTCTATGAGGGGATTAAGTGATCTTTTTACTCTCTTGTTTGGGTTTTCGGGATGATCAAATATTGTTATATTTGGGACCACAGCCCCAAGGGCACAAGCCTGATCTTTATTTACAGGCAGGATTTTCCAGGCTTCATCACCACATATCCAATACGACCCCATCCCAAATGGTATAGCCAGTCTCCACCCTGTCAATTTCATTTTTGCCGCAATCCTTGGGTCTATTATTTCCCTGAATTTGGTGTGACTACAATATGGAGGAAGAATGGCCTTTCCTGTGGCATTTACCACTGCACAAGGAACAGTGTAGTTCCCCACGTTCTATCAGGCTGCTCAGGGGTATAGGAGGAAAAAGGGTACTATTGATTGGTTCCCACCTTTCAGTATGGTTTTCTTCCATTAGAATGCCAATTAGTGGCCAGTGACCACTTTCATCTAGAGGTGGTATCTGGGTAGAGATCCAGCAATTGTTCCTATTAAGGACCTTGGACACATTTTGGACTACAGCCTTGTGTAAATCATGGGACAAACCCTGAGTCATAGTTACCATTTGGGCAGATAACAGACATGTAAAGAACAGTTTAAACCACATCTTCCTGATCTGTATCAGTCTTTGTTTTCTTGATGGTTTCGGAAGCCGAAGCCTTCTTCACTCTGGAATAGTGGATCCACGGTCCTTTGCCGGCAACTTTGACTGCAGTGAGAGTGGTCAGCAAAACTTGGAACGGCCCTTTCCACTTGGCTTGCAAGGGGTCACCGTCCCACCACTTGATGTAGACCCAATCTCCGGTCTGGAACTGATGAGCAGGTGTGTCCAGTCCTATTGGCCTGGACAACATGACAAATCTCTGGAGCTTCTGCAAAGTGGAACTCAAAGCCATTAAGTACTTCTGTAAATCAGCTTTACCTTTCACATGAATCTCTCCCGGGATATGTGGAGCTTGATAAGGCCTGCCATATAATATTTCATAGGGACTTATATTGTCCCTTCGCCTTGGCTGTATGCGGGTTCTCAGCAAGGCTATTGGCAGGGCTTGAACCCAGGTCATGGATGTTTCTTGACAAATTTTACAAATCTGGGTTTTGAGGGTTCCATTCATACGCTCAACCTTGCCACTTGCCTGGGGCCTGTATGGTGTGTGCAGGTCCCAGGCAATTCCCAGAACCCTGCTGACTTCCCCAACTACCGTTGCAACAAAGTGAGTTCCCCTGTCAGATGACATTCCTAGAGGAACCCCAAATCTTGGAATTATATGATTCAGCAAGGCTTTCACTACTTCTCTTGCTGTGTTGGTGCGACAGGGGTAAGCTTCGGACCATCCACTGAAGGTGTCAACCAGTACCATTATATACTTACATCCCTCTTTGCGTGGCATCTCAGCAAAATCGATCTGCCAATAATCTCCCGGGAGATCTCCTGTTTTTGTCACCCCTAACACAACCCGTTTGCTCGTGTCAGGGTTGTTTTTACGACAGGTATCACACTTGCTGGTTATAGACTGTATGATATCCATCATCCCTCTTCCTATTACCACCTTTCTAAGATGTTTTAAATGATTTTCTGTTCCCCAGTGAGTACTTTCATGCTCTCGCTGGGCTATTTCTCAAAGGAGGAAGGGTGGAACTACAACCTGTCCCGTTGAGGTAACAGCCCAGCCCCCTTCTTTGATCTCAGCCTTAAGGTGCTTGATTAATTTGTGATACCCCTGATCGTATTTTGGGGTAAACTCTGACAAATCTATTTCTTTCTGTGGTATCACTGCAAAAATGCCTTTTTCTGCAACCCCTCTTGCTGCTTCATCAGCGAAGCGGTTTCCCAGTTCAGGGGCTTTCTTCCCTCTTTGATGGCCTTTGCAATGCATGATGGCTACTTCTGTTGGCTTCCAAATACTCTGCAGAAGTGCAAGAATCTGTTCAGCATGCTTAACCTCATTACCTTGAGCAGTCAGCAGGCCACGTTCCTTCCAGATAGCTCTGTGGGCATGAACAACACTGAAGGCATATTTGGAATCAGTCCAGATGTTTACCTTCTTCCCCTCACTCAGCTCTAGAGCCCTTGTTAGTGCAATGAGTTCAGCTTTCTGTGATGATACATCTGGAGGCAAGGCTTTTGCCTCTATGATTTTATCTGTGGTGGTTATGGCATAGCCTGTCATTCTCTTACCATTTCTCATGAAGCTGCTCCCATTGGTATACAGCTCCCAGTCTGGGCTCTTCAGGGGAATGTCCTTCAGGTCTGGTCTGCTAGAATAAGTCTCCTCTATTGTCTGTAGACAATCATGCTCAGGCATGCTGTCAAGTAATGTAGATGACAAAAACATTGCAGGGTTTACCACAGATGTTGTTTTCAGAGTAACATCATCCTGTTCCAGCAACACAGACTGATATTTCAGCATTCTGCTAGGGGATAGCCAGTGATTCCCCTTCTGTTCCAGCACAGTTATTACTGCATGGGGTACATACACGACAATGTGCTGCCCAAGGGTGAATTTACGGGCCTCCTGTATTAGGAGGACGGTTGCTGCCACAGCTTTCAGGCATCCAGGCCACCCTTGACTAACATTGTCCAGCTTTTTTGAAAAGTAGGCTACAGCTCTTCGCTGGTCCCCAAGGTGCTGTGCTAGTACCCCCAGAGCAGCATTCAGTCGCTCATATGTAAAGAATTCAAAAGGCTTAGACAAATCCGGCAGCCCCAAGGCTGGGGCTGATATTAGGGAATGTTTCAACTGTTTGAAGGCATCCCTTGCACTTTCTGTCCACATGTTTGTTCCCTTTTCGGCTGCCTTAAGGACCTCATACAGAGGTTTTACCAGCAGTCCATAGTTTGATATCCATAGGCGACACCAACCTACCATTCCCAGGAAGGCTTGCATTTCTCTCACAGTGTGGGGCTCTGGAAGGCGACAGATAGCTTCCTTCAGTTCTTTGCTGAGTTGTCGGTGTCAACGGAAAATTTCCAGCCCCAGGTAAACTACTGTTTCCCTGGCAATCTGGGCCTTCTCTCTCGAGACTCGATAACCACTCTCGCCCAAAAAGTTCAACAGACTTATGGTTAGCTGAATACACTCATCTCGCGTTCTGGTTGCTACTAGGATGTCATCAACATACTGAAGAACAACTCCTGGCTCCTGTTTCCTCCAGTCCTCCAGTTCTTTTGCCAACTGGTTTCCAAATAGGGTTGCACTATTCTTATAGCCTTGAACCAAGACTGTCCAGGTGAGCTGGGTCTTCCTTCCTGTTTCAGGATTTTCCCACTCAAAGGCAAAAATTTCTTGGCTGTCCTTATGCACAGGAATGCAGAAAAAGGCATCTTTAAGATCTAAAACAGTGAACCACCCTCATTCATCTGTTAGTGTAGTCAAAAGTGTGTAAGGATTGGCTACAACTGGATATATGTCTTCTGTTATTTTGTTAATCTCCCTTAGATCCTGCATTAATCGATAACTCTTACCATCTGCTTTCTTCACTAGTATAATTGGGGTGTTATACTTGGATTCACATTCCACTAGCAACCCAAATTTGAGAAACTTCTCAATGATGGGTGCTAGTCCTTTGCGACCTGCTAATTTCAAAGGGTATTGTTTTTGCCTTTCCGGTGTAGCTCCTGCTTTGAGTCTAATACTTACAGGTTCAGCCCTTTTGGATCTCCCAGGGATATCATTGGCTCATACTATAGAACTGACAGCATCTTCTATTTCTTTGGGAATTTCTCCATGGCATTCCTGTATAAGAATAGCTGCTGCTTCTACAAATTTAGATTCAGGAATTATAACTTTCACCCCCCACACCTTTGGAAAATTTAATTTCTGCCTCTAATTTCTCCAATAAATCTCTGCCCAATAATGGCATTGGTGAATTTGGCATATACAGGAACTGGTGTGTCACCCAGTGTTTTCCCGATTTGAATTTTAAAGGTTGGAAAAAAGGCCGTGTTTCACTTACCCCTGTGGCTCCTACCACATCCACAGTCTCTTGGCTCAGTTTGCCTTTCAAAGTATTTAATACAGAATAGGTCGCCCCGGTGTCCACTAGAAATTCAACATCCTCATTTCCCAGCTTAACTATAACCGAAGGCTCTGCTGGGGGTGATGCCTTCGGTCCCCATCAATCATAATCCACAGCTAGTTCCGGAGCTGGGGGTGTCCTTTTCATTTGTGCTGGACACTCATTTTTCCAGTGTCCCTTCTGCTTGCAAATGGCACATTAGTCCTCAGCTAGAGGAAAACTGAGTCCCTTCTTTGGTGAGTTGGATGACTTTCCCTCGTGGTTTTTCTTATGGTGGGGCTTATTCTGTTTGTCCTTGTCTACTGAATCCCTGTTCTGATATACTTGCCAGGCTATTTCCAACATTTTGCTTATATCCTGTAACCCCTTCATCTTTTGCATCTGCAGACTGGCCCATAAAAATGTAGGCCAGCTGGAACTTCAGATCAGGTGCATCGAGGTTCAGAGTTGTGTATTTCCATGCAGCTTCTTTAAGTCTATTCAGAAAATCTGTAGGAATCTCATTTGGATTCTGTTTGATCTCAAATAATTTAGAAAAATTCACTACTTTAGGAATGCCACATCTCAACCCATAGACCACCCATTTCTGAAACTGCTTTAATTTTGCCATTTGCTCAGGGACATTGGGATCCCAGCCAGGGTCAGCGAGTGGGTATATGTCATGAGGCATCCCTTGGAGAGTTCCAGCTGCAATTTGGGCCTGTATAGCATCTATGGCAGCTTTATTAACCATCTCCCTTTCTGTGCTATCCAGTAATTCATCCAGCATCACATTCAAGTCTCCCCAATCAGGGTTTTGGGATCTTATAGCCCTCTCTACCCGTATGGCTACTTTCTCTGGGTTGTTACTATACTTTCCAGCTGAGTCTTCCACAGCTGTAGCTCTGTGAGAGAGAATGGTGTCTTTGTATAAATCACTCCCTGGTTTCCCACAGCCTGCCTCAGAGGTACTTCTAGAGAAGGCCCTTCCCTTCCCCCTTCATCTCTTTTTCATCTCGTACGTCCTGCAATTGGACTAGCAGCACCTATAGCTTCTTGGGCTATTTTTCCCCTCCTCCTGCCGCCCTCCTCGCGGGGACCATCTGTATCCAAATCATCCCATTCAGTTTTAATCCCAACACTGGCAGAGCGGCAGAGGGGGAATCCAGGATAGTTGTCTCTGTCCCCCCTTTTGGAAAAGTAATTTGGATGAAGGACGTCCCACCCGCTTTTGGTCAGGGTGGCTTTGCCCCTCTCCCCGACGCTGGAAGAGCGGCGAAGCTGAGATCGTGGGTACCCCCACTCATCCCAGGTTCTGGCCAGGTCAGGGAGCAGGGGCCAGCTGGGCTCCACTCCCGGTCTGCACCCATGCCAGGGGCAGTCAGGAGCCGGCAACCAGCCAGCCCTCCCTCTGGCCCTTCGACCACTCCCTGTGCGGGCGGGGAGCGGGTGCCAATCGGCCTCCGCTCCCAGTCTGTGCCCGCCCCCTGTGTGGTCAGGAGGCGAGGGCCAACTGGCCCCGTCCCTGCCCCTTCCCCCACCCCCAGTGTGGTCGAGGGGCCGGGGCCAGCCCACCCTCTCCACCGCCCCACGCCCGCCCCCTGTGTGGTCGGGAGGCAAGGGCCAGCTGGCCCCCTCCCCGTCCCCTCCCCCACCCCCAGTGTGATCAAGGGGCCGGGGCCAGTCTGCTTCCCCCCCTGCCCCTCACCCAGTCCCCGGATGGTCAGGGGGCTGGTCAGCCTCTCCCCCCACCCCCGTGTTTGGAGAGGGCGGGGAAGGGGGCGGAAGAGGAGGGGGAGGGGGCGGTGGGGGCAGCGGTGCTGCCTGCGGCTGCAGCGGTGGGGGGGTTGCGGTGCCGGCTGTGGCTGCAGCGGCGGTGGGGATGGCGGTGCCGGCTGCGGCTGCAGCGACGGGGGGCGGCGGTAGCAGCGGTTGCACGCCCCCGCCGCCCGCATCCAACTGCACTGGCATTAATGGCTACGGTGGCATGGGGGGCAACCCCCCCATGCCTGTACGCAAGGATGGGCCACCATGTCCATGATGTCTTTCTTCCGTTCCGTTAGTCACTAGCTGCCTTCTCCTCCTCCTCACCTCTCCTTTCCCTCTTACAACCATCTCCAAACAGCCTTTCTGCACCTCATACGCCTCTTCTCTATTCAGTAGTATGGTAAAGAGTTCTGCGTATTTTAACTCATCAAACCTGCGCAGAGCTCACAGTTCTACCATTAGCTCTGTGACTATTTCATTTTCTAGACTCCCAAAACGTGGCCACACCCTCTGTTCTCCTAATTTTAATGTCGGCCAGACCCGTGTACAGAGTCTTATCAGCTCCTGTGTGTCCAGGGGGATCCTCTTTCCATTTAAATATCGCCAATTTTTCAATACCAAATTTAACGAAGAGTCTCCGGGGACTTGCACATCCTCTGAAAAACTACACCCCATTTTACTTATAAACAGAGAAATCGGCCAGAAAAAAAAACGTCTCGCCCCGGCGACTTAGCTAGCCTGTAAACTACAACCACTAACTAGCGGTAACAGCTTAAAAGCGAGCAATAAACAGCAAAACTGCGCGCACGAGAAAACTTGTTAATAGTTTTCTTAGCCGACACTTGAACCCGTGACTCCGGGCTTTGCAGTTTTCTAATCAGCGCCTCAAACCACTAAACCGCCTTGCTGTGGCGGTCCCACCCACCAACCTCCTGTGGTTTAACCAGAGAGCGTCCTCCCCTTACCACGATTTTGCTGGAAGGGGGTTAATTTCCCCCCCCTTTTAGGGGTCTCTCTGACCCCCCCTGCCCAACCTTCCAACCTCCCTCCTGGTGCTAGAACAATACCAAAACACGTCTCCCCCGCTTCCACTCACTTCTCTTCCGTGCCTACGTGCGCTGGGTGCTAGAGCCCGGTCACAGTCTTGGACTGCTGCCTGAGCCCCGTAGGGTGCCGGCGAAGGAGCTAGGCGAGATATTCTCAGCCCAAAACTGCAAGTTTTTGGGGTCTCTATAGTCCCTTCATGGTCGCCAATAACTGATGCCTTTTTCCTGGTCTTAGGAAATAAAAGCTCAGACACGGGTAGAGGGTTGGGTGTCATTTACCTCGGTATTTTAATAGGATCCCATTCGATGGCTTCTGCTGTCCAGGTAGAACGTGTTGCGAAAAGCCCCCTCCCCCCAATCGAGTATACAATTAAAGACTTTACACATTAGCATATCTAACAAGAGGGTCCAATAAGGGGCTTGGGTGGGCTAACTTCTAGTTTACAAAATCTGTCCTGCTAGGAGACCTTGAGTGCTTACGACAACAGAGTGTTTGGTCTTCTAACTCTACGTAGTTTCAGGGGTGTTTAGTCTCCTGGCCTACTAAACAGCATGAAACCAGGCTAAATTATCACCTAAAGCATCACAAGTATGCATGCTAATACTTGTGAATATAGGGAACTGTGTAAAAAGTAATTAGGAAAAAGCAAAAAATCCTTCAGGCATCATCCCAGTGCTGTCAATGGGAAAGAAAGGAGGACGGGGGGAGGGGGGGGGAAGGGGGAAAGGTGTTCTAAAAGTTTATTTTAGTTCTCATTATCCTCTTTGAACTCTGTTAATAAATTTTTATCTTCATACCTTTTAAAGTTTTGAACCTGTTTTGCCCTTAAAGTGTCTTCTCCTAATCCTTATCTCACCCCATGAGTTTTCTTTCCCCTTCCTCTGCTTAACTATAGCATAGGAGAATGAGTGAGTAATTTTTCGTGGGTGCACTGGCATTTGGCCAGCGTCAACCCGTCACACATGGGTACAGCTTTTGCTACTGGCTTTGGCAAGAATAAGGGCCAGACCCAGAGGAGATATTCAGTTATCTCCCTTTCAATTGATATTTGGAATTCTTTACCCTTGTAATTCTCAACCTAGTGGGGGGAGGTAGAAATAAGTGATGTATATTTAAAACAATATGTGGCCAGGATACTGTCTCTTGTGAAATCTCTTTGACAGGAAGCTCAGCTGGCACATACCCTGCCTTTGGACTTTGCTGTTCATAACATCCAACCAGGAGATTGGATCCTAGTTAAGAAGCGAAAAGAAGCACCAGTGGTGGTGAGGTGGTGTGGACCTTTCCAAGTGTTACTGACCACAGAAACAGCCGTCAAGACAGCTGAACGTGGGTGGACCCATCACACTCAGATCAGGGTCTTTAAGCCCCCACCGATTTGGACTTCACATCTGGAGGAGAATGACGGGAGGCCACGACTAAAACTCCGCAGGAGTGGACCGGAGCAGTAGCCAGTGCGTTGACATTAGGGGAAGCCTTGTGTGCCTACCCAGAGACTGCTGAAATAGTCTGTATGGACATCCCTCCTCTCCAATCTCCAGTCATTGGGGGGCTAATCCTTCCTGTCATTGTGTCTTGGTTTGAAAGACTGGTGTCTGCTAAGGAAGGCAGGAACCTCCCTGGGAATGGAAAACTGTAACCCCTCTCCCTCCAAATTATTATAAATTTGAAATCAAGAGGCTCTCAGGCAAAGATACAGGAATAGGAATAACAGTTTTTTACTAATACCTAAAACAAAGCTAACAAATAACAACTATGGCATTAACCAACAAACAGAACCAGAAACCCAGTGGCAGCCTGTTTGGCCTCAGGCACCTTTCCCTTTTGGTGCAGTTCCAGTCACAGTCAGCAGGGGGCACCGGTGGCTCTTGGTGGGCAGGGCAGGCGCAATGGTTCCTCTACGGCTGCAGGGGGCGCTCTGGGTGTGATGATTCCTCCACGGTTGCAGAGCATGCTCCAGCACGAGCTCAGGTAGCACACAGCAATGGCGGCCAGACCCCGAGCAGGGAGGGATGGAGGAGAGGCTCTGTTTCACAAACCCTCGGGGGGAGGGGGCTGGTGTCCGTGCCACAGCAGGACCCCCGGAAACAGCGAGCCGGGACAGCAGGAGGTCTCGGTGGGCAGGGGGAGCACAGTTACAGCGTAGCAAGAACTCGGAGCGGTGTCGAAGGAGCGGAGGGAGTGGTGTCAGCTCGGCTCCCCAGCAGGGCAGGGAGAAAAAACTCACAGCAGAAAGGAAAGCAGCTCCGTGCTGGTTTCTCAGTGGCCATGAGTTCCCTTCAGCAAACAGCAGCTCCAACCGTTTGGCTCCAAGAGTCCCGAGCAAGAGAGTGAGCCGGTCCCCGCCCCCTGCTTTTGCCAGTCCCAAAATCTCGCATTGTCCCTGCTCCCTGAGAGAAAGTTCCCCCGTCCTGTGAAGGAGAAAGCCCCTGGCCACGCACTTTTGTTCTCTTAAGTACCCAGCCTTTAGTTACCCAGTAACCCATGGGAGAAAAAATTCCTGAAGAAGAAAAAACAAAAAAAATCTAAATCCAAACCCCGACATTCTCCACCCCAATTTTTTTTCCCATGCAAACACCTTCCATCAAATTTAAACCTTCGAATTATATACGTACATGCAGATACAGATACAACCACGGTGTCGTAGGTAGTTCACCCTAAAACAAGATCTCCTTGAGGTATGCATCGGGTCTCTCCATCCCTTTGCATCACCCACCAGGTGCAGCCTGGTCCCAGAGCAAAGACAACCACACGGACGGGATTGTCTTTGCTTGATGCAGAGTTAACTCAGTCTTTCCCAGCATACCTCTCATGTGTACCACTGGAACCTTATCTCCATCTGTTGTTCGCAAGGGGCCAGAGTGGGCAAGCCCTGCTTGGCTGGAGGAGCCTCGGGTGTTCACTAACCATGTGGCCTCTGCTAAATTAGTCTCCCAGTTCTTGAATGTCCCCTCACTCAGTGCTTTCAAGGTGGTTTTCAGCAGGCCATTGCACCATTCAACTTTCCCAGCTGCTGGTGCATGATAAGGGATATGGTACACCCACTCAATGCCATGTTCCCTAGCCCAGGTGTTTATAAAGCTATTCTTGAAATGAGTCCCATTGTCAGATTCAATCCTCTTGGGGTTACCATGCCTCCAAAGAATCTGCTTTTCAAGGCCCAGGATGGTGTTCCAGGCAGTGGTATGAGGCACAGGGTAGGTCTCCAGCCATCCCTTGGTGGCTTCCACCATTGTGAGAACGTAGCGCTTGCCTTGGCGGGTTTGAGGCAGTGTGATGTAATCAGTCTGCCAAGTCTCTCCATACTTATATTTGGACCACCATCCACCATACCATAGAGGCTTTACCCGCTTGGCCTGTTTGATCGCAGCGCACGTCTCACAATCATGGATCACCTGGGAGATAATGTCCATGGTTAGATCCACCCCTCAGTCTCATGCCCACTTATAGGTGGCATCTCTGTCCTGGTGGCCTGAAGCATCATGGGCCCATCGGGCTAGGAACAGCTCCCTTTTGTGTTGCTAGTCAAAATCTATTTGTGCCACCTCTATCTCCGTGGTGTGATCTACCTGCTTGTTGTTCCAGTGTTCCTCATTAGCTCGGCTCTTAGGGACATGGGCATCTATATGGCAGACTTCTACAGGTACCTTCTCTACCTGAGTGGCAATGTCTTTCCACTCAGCAGCCACCCAGATTGGTTTTCCCCTACGCTGCCAGTTGGCCTTTTTCCACCTTTCCAGCCACTCTCACAGAGCATTAGCTACCATCTACAAATTGGTGTAAAGGTAGAGTTTTGGCCTCTCTTTCAGCCATGTCTAGGGCCAGCTGAACGGCTTTGAGTTCAGCAAATTGGCTCGATCCACCTTCTCCTTCAGAAGCTTCTGCAACCTGTTGTGTGGGGCTCCACACAGCTGCTTTCCACCTTCGGTTCATCCCTATGATGCGACAGGAACCATCAGTGAAAAGGGCGTAGCACGTTTCTTCAGCTGGCAGTTGATAGTACGGTGGAGACTCCTCAGCCCGGGTCACTTGTTCTTGCTCCTCTTTGTCAGTGAGACCAAAGCTTTCACCTTCTGGCCAATTGGTAATTATTTCCAGGATCCCAGGGCGGTTCGGATTTCCAATGCGGGCACGCTGTGTGATAAGTGCGATCCACTTACTCCATGTGGTGTCGGTGGTGTGGTGAGTAGAGGGAGCCTTTCCTTTAAACATCCACCCCAGCACTGGTAGTCGAGGTGCTAGGAGGAGTTGTGCTTCAGTGCTGATTACCTCCAAGGCGGCTTGAACTCCTTCATAGGTGGCTAAGATTTCCTTCTCTGTGGGGGTGTAGTTGGTTTCAGACCCTCTGTAACTCTGGCTCCAGAATCCCAGTGGTCGGTCTCGAGTCTCTCCAGGCACCTTCTGCCAAAGGCTCCAGGACAAGCCATTGTTCCCGGCTGCAGAGTAAAGCACATTCCTCACCTCTGGTCCCATCTTGACTAGGCAAAGCGCTACTGCATGAGCGATCTCCTGCTTGATCTGGGCGAACGCTTGTTGCTGTTCAGGGCCCCAGTGGAAATTGTATTCCTTGCAGGTAACCAGGTAGAGAGGGCTCACAATCTGACTGTACTCCGGAATGTGCATTCTCCAAAAGCCTATGGCCCCTAGGAAAGCTTGCGTTTCCTTTTTGTTAGTTGGCGGAGACATCGCAGTGATCTTATTGATGACCTCAGTGGGAATCTGGTGCCGTCCATCTTGCCACTTTACCCCCAGGAACTGGATCTCTCAAGCAGGTCCCTTGGCTTTGCTCTTCTTGATGGTGAAGCGGGCTTCCAAGAGGATCATGATTATCTTCTCTCCTTTCTCAAATACCTCTGCTGCCATGTTCCCCCACACAATGATGTCATCGATGCACTGGAGATGTTCTAGAGCCTCACCCTTTTCCAGTGCAGCCTGGATCAGTCCACGGCAGATCGTGGGGCTGTGCTTCCACTCCTGGGGCAGCCGATTCCAGGTGTACTGCACACCCCTCCAGGTGAAGGCAAACTGAGGCCTGCACTCTGCTGCCAAAGGAATGGAGAACAACACATTGGCAATGTCAGTAGTGGCATACCGCTGCTGCTTTGGACTCTAGCTCGTACTGGAGGTTTAGCATGTCCGGCACGGCAGCATTCAGTAGTGGAGTCACTTCATTCAAGGCACGATAGTCCACAGTCAATCTCCATTCTCCGTCAGACTTGCGCACAGGCCAGATGGGGCTGTTGAAGGGTGAGTAGGCTTTGCTGACCACCCCTTGGCTCTCCAGCTCGTGGATCATCTTGTGGATGGGGATCATGGCATCTCAATTTGTCCGATACTGCCAGCGGTGCACTGTCGAGGTGGCAATTGGCACTTGTTGCTCTTTCACCTTCAGGAGTCCCACTGCAGTTGGATTTTCCGATAGTCCAGGCAAGGTGTTCAGTTGCCTAATGCCCTCTGCCTCCACAGTCGCTATTCCAAAAGCCCACCTGAGTCCTTTTGGGTCTTTGTAATAGCTGTTCTGGAGGAAGTCTATGCCCAGAATACATGGGGCCTCTGGACCAGTCACAATGGGGTGTTTCTGCCACTCCTTCCCTGTGAGGCTCACCTCGGCTTCCAACAAGGTCAATTGTTGCGATCCCCCTGTCACCCCGGCAATAGAAACGGGTTCTGCCCCCACATGTCCCAACGGCATTAGGGTACACTGCGCCCCAGTATCAACTAATGCTTCATATTTTTGTGGCTCTGATGTGCCAGGCCATCAGATCCATGCTGTCCAAAAGACCCGGTTTTCCCATGCCTCTTCCTGGCTAGAGGCAGGGCCCCTCTAGCCCTGGTTATCATTTCTTTCTTGGGCATACATAGTAGAGGTCCCCTTAAGGGGATCTGACACATTGTCCTCCCTTCTGTAATATCTGGCATCTTGATCACAGGAGGCCGAGGCTACCTTTGCCTTAGTAGACCCCCCCGCCTCGGTTAGTGTTTCCCTCCTTGAGTTGCTGTACCCGTGCTGACAGGGCAGAAGTGGGTTTCTGTTGGAGTTTGCATTTAGTTTTTTTCCTCAAGAATTTTTCTCCCATGGGTTGCTAAGAGACTAATGACTGAGCTAATAGCTGAGTACTTAAGAGAACAAAGCACAAGGCTAGAGCCTTTCTCCTTGGCAGGGTGGGGCAGAATTGCCCTCATGGAAGCAGGGCCTGACAAAGCGAGATTTTGGGGACTGAAAAAGCAAGGGCGGGGGGGAGGTTGCTCTCTTGCTCGGGACCCCTCGGAGCTGGACAGTCGGAGCTGCTGTCTGCTGAACCCACGGCCCCTGAGAAGCCAGCACGGAG
The DNA here is from genome assembly GCA_034509425.1 of Eopsaltria australis. NCBI lineage: Eukaryota > Metazoa > Chordata > Aves > Passeriformes > Petroicidae > Eopsaltria > Eopsaltria australis. The sequence continues at coordinate 26,827 of JAVTVJ010002729.1, forward strand.
CTGCTGGTCTGTCTGCTGTCAGTTTTTGTCTCTACCCCCATCGGGAGCTGCCTGCCACCAGCCTGTCGCTCCCCTGCTCCTCCACGCCGCTCCGAGTTTTTCGCTACATTGTAGCTGGGCTCCCCCTGCACGCCGGGACCTCTTGCTGTCTCCGGGGATCCTGCTGCGGCACCGACACCAGCTGTCCCCTGAGGGTCTGTGGAACAAAGGCTCTCCTCCATCCCTCCGTGCCTTGGGCAGCTGCCATTGCCGTGTGCTACCTGAGCTCACGCCCAGAGCGCCCCCTGCAGCCACCAGGGAATCATCACACCCAGAGCGCCCCTGCAGCCACCGGGGCATCATCACACCCAAAGAGCCCCCTGCAGGATGTGACTGGAACTGCACTAAAGGGAAAAGGTGCCTGAAGCCAAGCAGGCTGCCACTGGGTTTCTGGTTCTGTTTGTTGGTTAACGCCATAGTTGTTGTTATTTGTTAGCTTTGTTTTAGGTATTAGTAAAAAACTGTTATTCCTATTCCTGTATCTTTGCCTGAGAGCCTCTTAATTTCAAATTTATAATAATTCGGAGGGAGAGGGGTTACAGTTTCCCATTCCAAAAGAGGCTCCTGCCTTCCTTAACAGACACCTGTCTTTCAAACCAGGACAGTTTCCTATCCCACTTTCTCATGTCTTCCCCATGGTAACACAGGAAGAACCACAGCTCAGATCGTGGGGTGTACCCTCTCTCCCTGGCTGGGGGGCGTTGGGCTCTGACTTTGGGGCCTGTGACTCGCACTGGTGCCGCACTCATCATCCTCATCTCCTCCCTCACCTCCCTCATCATCTCCTCTCTGAGGTCTTTGACCACAGCGGAGACCTGAGTCTGCATTGGGCCACTGATCATACTATCATAATTCCTGAGTTTGGTGGCTACGGAACCCACTGTCTCTCGGTTGTCATCAGCATTAATTGTTGCAATGAAGATGGTGTATTGGGAGGGCCCTAGCTTTGCCAAGTTCCACAACATTTGTCCTGTACACTTGACCTTGTCGGGGTCATTATCATGTTGTCCATCCCTCCCGAAGAGTACTTCTAATACTGCCACCTCCCTCAGCTGTTGGATTCCCTCCTCAAGAGTTTTCCATGGTCTTCTATGATGATATTCCTGCATTCTCTCCCTGTTGACAAACCTCTCTCTTACACTTATTAAAAGCCGTTCCCAGAGAGAGAGGGGCCCATTGTCTCTTCCGAATACCTGATCCACCCCCGAGTCATGGGTCAAGGGTCCCAACTGCCTTGCCTCACCACTATTCAGCTGCACACTTGTACCCATAAGGTCCCAGACCCGAAGTAACCAGGTCCTAAAAGCCTCACAACTCCGTCGCACAATGTCTTTTCGTAGATTACGGAGACTGTCATACCCCAGGGACTCGGTGGTGATTTCAATCCGTGACCTCCCTACTGGTTGAGAGGGCCCATCATTACTCACTGGCTGCTCTGGTTTTACCCTAGTCTTCCTCTTTTCCACATGGGCGACTGCCGCTTGCTGTGGCTGTCCTTGTGGTCTGACTGGAGCCTGGGCGGTTGTAACGTCCCTGGGTTCCCCTGCTGCCCCATTAGACTCTCTTTGGGGTAGGGGAAGGGTTTCCCACCAGCTGGGAAAGTGTATTCCTTCAGCACTTGGCCCATCTCGCATATCTCCTTCACCAGGACCCTCACCCAATACGGGTGGTTCATTTCTGAGGTGGGCTGTGGGGCTGAGCCAGACTCTGTGGCAGCATCCCTAGCCTCTGGGGCAGTGTCAGGTTCTGGGGCATCATCCCTAGTCTCTGGGGCCATGACAGGTTCTGGGGCATCATTCCTAGTTTCTTGGCCCATGTCAGATTTTTTGGCAGCATCCCTAGTCTCTTAGGTCATCTCAGGTTCTGGGGCATCATCCCTATTCTCTGGGGTAGGTGTCAGAGTGGCTATCCAAGTCAGACCCCCTTATCTCTGAATGATAAATAGAGTAGGACTATCAGCAACACCAGCCACTGTATGGTATCATTAGCATCTAGAGAAGATTTGAGCCCTTTGACAATTGGTGGGGTAGGCCCAAAGAGCTGGGTGAAGGGTTGTGAGATTTCTCTTGGTTCCATTTTCTCACAGTAGGTACCATTATTAAAGTAACCCCAAAAACATGTTGTTAGTGTGTGATAGGTCTGAATCCACGTGCCTGCCGTCAAGAGGAAGTTGAAAATCCATGAATTCCTCAACTTATAGACCCATAACACAAACTGTATAACAGCCACCGTAGCCTTAGTTATAGGGCCCATATTTAGATACGGGGCTGCAAATGGGAGAGAGAGAGCCATGATTACTTGCCATCCAAACTGGGGTAAGCTAGACCACATGGTGCAACCTAATGAGGTTCCTATATCCAGCACACAATAAGTGCATTACTCATGAACTGTTATCCTTTTTCCTCTCTATGCCCTCGAGCCCCACAATGGGTGCCAAAATCTGTCCTGGTTTGAAAGACAGGTGTCTGTTAAGGAAGGCAGGAACCTCCCTGGGAATGGAAAACTGTAACCCCTCTCCCTCCAAATTATTATAAATTTGAAATCAAGAGGCTCTCAGGCAAAGATACGGGAATAGAAATAACAGTTCTTTACTAATACCTAAAACAAAGCTAACAAATAACAACTATGGCATTAACCAACAAACAGAACAAGAAACGCAGTGGCAGCCTACTTGGCTTCTAGGCACCTTTCCCTTTTGGTGCAGTTCCAGTCACAGTCAGCAGGGGGCACCGGTGGCTCTTGGTGGGCAGGGCGGGTGCGATGGTTCCTCTGTGGCTGCAGGGGGCGCTCTGGGTGTGATGACTCCTCCGCGGCTGCAGGGGGCGCTCTGGGTGTGATGATTCCCCGGTGGCTATAGGGGGTGCTCTGGGTGCAATGAGTCCCCCGTGGCTGCAGGGCGCACTCCGGCACGAGCTCAGGTAGCACACAGCAATGGCGGCCAGACCCCGAGCAGGGAGGGATGGAGGAGAGGCTTTGTTTCACAAACCCTCGGGGGGAGGGGGCTGGTGTCCGTGCCACAGCAGGACCCCCGGAAACAGCGAGCCGGGACAGCAGGAGGTCTCGGTGGGCAGGGGGAGCACAGTTACAGCGTAGCAAGAACTCGGAGCGGTGTCGAAGGAGCGGAGGGAGTGGTGTCAGCTCGGCTCCCCAGCAGGGCAGGGAGAATAAACTCACAGCAGAAAGGAAAGCAGCTCCGTGCTGGTTTCTCAGTGGCCATGAGTTCCCTTCAGCAAACAGCAGCTCCAACCGTTTGGCTCCAAGAGTCCCGAGCAAGAGAGTGAGCCGGTCCCCGCCCCCTGCTTTTGCCAGTCCCAAAATCTTGCATTGTCCCTGCTCCCTGAGAGAAAGTTCCCCCGTCCTGTGAAGGAGAAAGCCCCTGGCCACGCACTTTTGTTCTCTTAAGTACCCAGCCTTTAGTTACCCAGTAACCCACGGGAGAAAAAATTCCTGAAGAAGAAAAAACAAAAAAAATCTAAATCCAAACCCCAACACATTGTTTTATCTTAAGTGGTTTCTGTGCCTTCACTCGCCACAGGTGGTGTGGAAGACAACATGAGAATTAGATTAGGTAATTAGATTACACTATTAGAATGTTTTTCTTAATAATAATCATACTTTTATATTGTCAGTTAGATTTGGGCCAGAGGTAGGAGAATTTTTTGTTTAGTCCTAGGAAAAGAAGTAACAAGAACCTGTAACGTTAGCAATTGTTTGGTCAGGAAGGCCAGGAGAATCTGAAAACTGGCCATGGGTGGCCAGCCCAGTTGAACCTAAATGGTGGGTCAGCACCCTGAGTAAAGTCCATAATGGGATGGGATTTTGGGATGAGGAAGGAAGCCCATGGTGACTCCATTCTTCTGAAAAAGGCATTTATTGTCTAAATAAAACAGGGGGCATATAGGTGGAAAAAAGTTTGGGTTTAGATTGTTGAACTCCCAACTACCCTCCTTACGATTGTTCCAAATATCAAGGCAGATGGAATCAAACACGTTAAGCTCACTAATGGTAGCTGGGTAAGGTGTTCCTACCATAATTACCAAAGGGATTTTGAAGGCTTTAAAGCAGTGGGGAGGAACAGGTTTTTTGACCACTTACTTTTCAGCTGCCCCCGAGATAATTCTACAAGTAGGACACATGTTGTCCAAGACTATCAGTGGAAGTGGCAACACCGGAATGGAACTCGAACCCTTTTTAATACATTCTGTTCCAGATCTAACAAAACAAATCTGGGATGTAACTGCAGGTGGAAACATCACGTAGGAGCTTGCAAACGCAAATATTGTGACTTATGGAGAGGCAACTAATGTTGGAGGACCATTAGGCCAAGGAAGCAAGCTGTGTTTTGACCCACCAATTAAAGATGAAAAATGGAAAAGCCCTTTTGCTAACGGGACCTGGGCTTTGAAAGGGCTTTATTGGATTTGTGACCAACATGTTTATTGCAGGTTACCTCCAAACTGGTCAGGGATATATTATACAGAGGATATTACACAATTGTTCTTTTTTTACTACCACAAGTTCAGGAAAATCAGTTAGGAATCAAAGCATATGATCTATTAGCAGAAGTTCATGAAAAATTAAATTACTCAAATATCTGTTTGCAAATAGATTACAATGGAAAATAGTGAAACAGATAACAAAAAAAAAAAATAAGAAAGTTAGTTCATGTACCAGTCCAAACATGGAACACATGAGAAAAGATGGACATGTTTTTATGGACTATGGGTTAAACCAGTGCTGTTTTTCCTCTTATGTGCTATAGCAACTCTAATCTTTTTACCGTGCATAATACCTTGTCTAGTGCAGCTCATTCAGCACGCGATCAAGGGGATACAAGTAGTAGGCATGCCTACTGATCCAGAAATGGCTGCAAAAGGATGGAAAATGAGGTCATGGCAAATCATCACAAATAAAAAAGACCCAGGAAGAAAAAAATTAAGACCATTATTGAGACAATAAGAAGAGGGAGGATTGAAAGGAATGAGAGGGATGTGGTTTTGTAAACAGTGGGTCTGCTGATAGATAAAGCCAGATACTGAGAGGTGAAAGAAGCAGTGGGGGGGACGACCATAAATTCCATAGCAATTCCACTAATTGACACAGACTTACTCACTCAAGGCTGTACTAAATTCCTGGACTTGGGGAAAAAGAACAGAGATACAAAGAAAAAGAAGGGGGGGATGCACATTAGAAGGGGGTCTGTATTAAGAAATTCGGGAAGTCTGTACCTCTCAAGTACCTCAGTCAATGGGGAAAGAGAGAGGGAAATGTGGCCAGGAAATTAGGATGAAAAGGAGGCTGCATCCTCCAGCAATTTGAGAGACCCCATGGGAAATGCCCCACGGCCTCTTCCTTTATTTGAATGAAGTTACAAGACTGTCTCTGTTTTGGAATTACAAGACTCCTCTGTCTCCTTTTTGGTCATAAACCTCTGACATAATGAATTAATTTTCCTGACAAACATAATCTGGCAATCTGAATGAGCAATCTGTGACATAAACGACTCCTGCCAAAATCCTGGAGGGCAGAAAGTAAAGGCCACTTTTTAAAAGAAGTAAAGCCTAAAAAACCCAGAGCTCCTAGTTCGAACTGCTCCTTTGACCAGTGAGAGGTACTGAACCATGATTCTGAACGTTCACCCTGTTCCTAAACCCATCCCACCAGGGCCCAGGCTGCTCCCTCGGGTGCTTTGTCTCCCCGCAGCCTGACAGAGAGCTAAGGTGGGGCCACCTGTCCCTGCAGATGCCCCTCTCAGTCGGGCTCCGCCGGCGCATCAACCCTTCACGAAACGACCCCAGGAACGGCTGCGGCCTTCCTTCAGAGCCGTCCGCAGAGCAGCCGGCAACAGCGACAAGCCAGTGCGTGGAAGACCCCTCATGGAGACACCCTACGCCACCTCCCCTCAGCGCAGCTTTGAAGAGGTTTAACCAACTCCTCCGCTGCGCGTGCGTTTGGGGGGAGGGGCAAAGCCCCGGTCATATGCGTGCTAGGATAAGTGGAAGTACTGGTAAGGGGGTAAGTGCGCGGAAGAGGAGGGTGCTATGTGATGTCACGTGATGTCGCGTGGCGGGGGGGTGGCCTTAAGTGTGCGTGGGGAAGAAGGGGGAGCCAGGCAGGGGATCACGTGACGATGGTGAGCGCCACTGCTGCTTTGTGAGCACATTGGGCAGGTATCCCGTAGGGGGGCTGGGGCTGCCTCCTGCGGGGAGGGGGAGAACGGGTGGGCGGAAATGCGCGTGCGCCTGCCCCCCTTCTTTACTGCCTGCCCCGTGCGCGCGGTGGCTGCGGTGGACTCGCGCGCCCAAGGGAGGCCTAGTGCCCCTTCCCAGCTTAACGGTCAGGGGGCGGCTGTTGGGCCCTAAGCGGTCTGAGGCCCTAGGACTCGCCCGCCACCTATACCCGGTTCCTCATCCTGGCGTGAGCTCTTGTCCGGCGGCGGGTGTCTGCTGGGACCGCCCCTCTCCGCCGGGCCTGCAGCCCCTTCCCAGCTGCGGGGGGAAATGAGGGTGGTGGCGTGAGGGGAGGTGGCTCTGCCCTACTTATGCTGGCGGCCGCCCAAGGGAAACTTTGCCCTGCTCTAGATTGCCACCTTTCCCCCTTCCCTCCATTCCCTCAGGGGCGCGGTTGCGGGTAGCTCCTGCCCCAGTCCGGGTTCGTGTGGGGAGGGGAAGCCCACCTGGTGGGTGTCGGGAGAGGTGGATTAATTTTCTGCCTTTTTCTATTATAGAGAGGAGGTCTTGCACTCCCTTATCCCCATTTCTCATCTCGTTGCAGCTGGGAGAGAGGGGGTGGTTTCTCTGCGGAAGGATTTGTGCTTCTGGTTCCTTGGGCTAGTGGGTGCGAAGAAAGGGTGGGGGATGCAGTGGACCTTTCAGAGAAGTGCATCTGGTGGAGGGAGGCATCTTTGGGCCTCTTTCTAATCTCGAGTTGGGCCAAAGGAGGGCTGGCAGCATGGGAAGGGAACAAGTGGGTAAATTACTATTGATTTGTGCCTTGTGTAGGGTGTTACTTTCATGTTTTCTTTCTCCATCTCCTTCCCCGGCACTTCCTCACTGGTGCGGTAGGGCAGCTGTGTTACGGTCACAGCTACAGAATTCACCGACGGTAACATACTGGCAGCAACACTAGGTTACTCGAGGACATGACAATGAATGAACTGTTACTTCTGTTAACCATTTCTAATTAGTCTTTCCTCACCCCTGACTATGTGTGCTTGTTGAGAATTGCAAGTCAGTGCAGGGCTTTATTGTTGGACTGGCTTTTTTTTTTTTCATTTAAAAACAAAAAAAAGAAAGCTCTTCTGTGTCTGCTATTGTTGCTGAAGAAAATTATAGCAGAAAAGTGAGCTGGTAGAAACCTTTCTGCAAGAAACTGGATGTAGAAAGGGGCTTGGTACATGGACTTGCAGAGCCCCCTTGGTTACCTTCAAAGGAACATGCAGTCTTGTGGAACAGAATCTTTGGGTTTGGTGTAGAGCTATGTAAGGGGAAGCTCATGAGGGCCAGCCTGCTTTCTCTCTAGCTATCAAGCAGTAATTGGTCCTTAGTAATCTCAATTTGAGTGAATACTAAATGTTTATAATACAGCAGATCAAGGTGTGATAGCCTCTGGGGTGGTGGTCGTGCCTGGTGAAATGGAGGGGCTATTCTGGTGTGAGAGCAGCTGTTTTCAAGAAGAGAAATTGGAGCTGGATGTGAGGGAAGGGAAACAGCACTTGCCATTGAAACAGAGCCCTTCATAACAAATGGTAGCAATTCAGCCTTCTGAGGCTTTGCTTTTTTATTATTTACTAGGGCTTTTTAGCAATTCCCTCAATATTGATACCTGGGCCTGGTCTTTCTGTGATGGTTTGATCTAACTTGTTTGAAGAATGTATTTTAACCTTACACTAGGTAACTTGAAAGCAAGCAAGGCTAAATCATTTTGTGGCATTAATGGTGTTTGGGACTCCTGAAAGGTTACATTGCAAAACTGGATTAACTAGTGTAAATTAATTTTGTGGAAAATGAGGCAACTGTTTTTATAACCTCAGCAATTTAAAGGAGGTAGGGAGGAGTGGGAATGGGGCAACCTCTGTTCTAGTTGCAGTTTTATCAGTATGTTGATTTTTAAAAAAAAGTGTTTATAGTAATAAAAACAAAGGCATGGAAATTCTGAAATTTAGACTGCTTCACTTGCGTGGTTTTAGCCAGTCCTCAAAAAAGCTCCTGGTGCCATGAATAACAAAAGGATTTGACAGTTCAGGAGGACTTTGGAGTTACAGACTCACCACTAAAATCTAAGTAAGCTAAGGGAAAACCTAACCAAAGAAATCTTGTCTGTTATCAGGAGTGTGTGTATGTGGGTTTTGGTTGCTTTTTTTGTGGTGTTTTTTTTTTTTGGTTTTTTTTGTTTTAGTTTTTCAAATTTTGAAGCTACCTTTCTGGAACTTAGGAGCAGATTGTTGGTGTTTTACATTTCTTTCATGGATTTCTGTGATGCTTTCCTCATAGAATGCTATTTCTTGGTATGTTTTACATTTGTTGGTGTCCCCCTAGTGATACTTACTGATTGTAGCAGAATAGTATGCTGATTAATAGTGCTTGAGAAATTTATGTATCATGGACTGTTAATATTCTGTCAATAATTAGCATTGATAGTATTATTAATAACAGTAATATTTACTTGCAATTTCAGTGATGTTTGGTACCAGTATTTGAATAGGTACTTCATGACAGACTAGGAATATTAGCTAATATATTTTAATAATTTTTTAAATTTATCTTTGTCTCTTATTTGGTTAAAGCACATGAGCAGGACTCTGAAGACCTGTTTTCTGTGCCTGGGTTTGCAAAAGCCTCATGACCTTGGTAAAAGAGAAGCCAAGTGACTTGTCCCCTTTGTAAGATGATAGATTAAATAAACATAGTGTTGTATTTGTATACTTCAAAATTATTGAATGGAAGGTGCTAGAGGAAATATGTGTTGTTATTCTGCCTGAGCTTTTTGTTGAATTTATAGGTGGGTTTTTTTTTTTCTGATACAATCTGTTTGTAGCCCATTATGTCCTCTTTGCTTCTCAGAGACCTAGTTTGGACTTGTACTGTTTTTCATATAACTTTCCTAATCAGGTTATGCTCATTTAAAAAGTGAGAGCCAGGATGAAAGGTTGTGAAGTAGCTCCTTTACAATTGCTTCAGGTTCATATTTTACAAAAATAATACAGAGGGTTTCTCTGTTTTGCTCTGATGTGAAAGTCCATACTCTAATTTTGGCCATCCAAACAGAGTTTGTTGGAACTACCCATCTGCCTTGGGCTCCTGCAGGCTGTTTCAGGTGTGGTACCTTCAGCCGTTTTCTTCCCACTACTTTGCAATGCTGCAAAGAGTAAACAGTGACTAAAGACAGATTAGAGGTGATACAGTCTGATGCCTAAGATCTCATGGCTTGCTCAGCTTGCTTTTACTATAGCATAATTATTTTGCTGAGCATATTGTTTTATTTATGTTCCCTCTAGATTAAAGCCTGTAAGATAGCTTATGTGAACAACTTTGCTCAGCTCCCTTGAAGTTGTTTCTACTCTCTGTTCTCTTGAATTTTTTTTTGGTCCGGCTGTCTTTGTGAAAGCTGCAAGACACTGTGGCTTCTTTTGAAGGTAGAATTGCCAAGCTTTTTTCCTCTCCCTCCCCAGCTTCTTAAATCAGTCTTCCAATAGATGAGCTTGGAGGAGTTCTTAACCTAGATGTGTGTAGCATTTTGCATTAAAAACAATGAAATGTTTTCCATACTGAGAGATCCTTGATCTTTCTCAAGACTTAGGGTTTGCTCAAAGTAATGTTTATATTGTAAACTTTATGGTCGGAGTGGGTTTTTTAGCTTTATTGCACAGGAACCACTGTTTATTACAGATCTGCAAAAGATACAGATTCAATGGAATTTGTGTTACAGGATCATTCACTATTTGAATCTAAAGTTAAATGGAGAAAACACAAACACTTTCTTAACCTCTAGATTTAAATTATTAGGTTGTACTTTTTTAAACCTGGTTTAATGGAGGGGGAGTACCCATCTTAATCTGTTAGGCAGCCCTATGGTTGAAGGTGTAAAATTTAAATTCAGTAGCCATGATCATATTCTTAAACATTTTTAATGGTTAGCTGTAGAGAGGAAGTTTTTCTGCAATTTTATTCTGTGTGGTATAGCCTTCATCTAGAACATTTCAGTTGTATTTCTTATGACTAAAATACTGTTCCTGGAAGTAGGATGATGTTTTAGAGACCATAATGAGATTGCTTTTGAGAAAAAAAAAATTATTATTTGTAACTGTATTTGAGCAAAGAAAATAAATTGTTATTTTCAACTGTATTTATTTTGTTAAGTGTTTTGAGGATGATGGATATAGTAATATAGAATGAAGCATATGGCTTCTAAAAACCCTTTTGTTTCCTCTATTTGGTTTCATATGTTAACTGTGCTTTTTTTATCATAAAACACTTGTGCCCATTGCCCCTGGTCCTGTCACTGGGTACTGCTGAAAAGAGCCTGGCTCTGTTTTTGCACCTTCCCTTCAGGTATTTATATGCTTTGAGGCACCTTCCTTAAAGCTTTATTCTTCTCTAGGTTAAGCTACTTGACATAGTCAAGTCTGTAGTCTTTCAGACAAACTCAAGGCCATATGCATGCCTTTGAGAAGGAGGTGGATTAATAATTGGATTTAGTGTAGGGGTGGTGGTAACAGTAATTCTTGACTCTTGATAGGTGGAGAGGTGTGTAGGTTTGGGATAGGTGTTTAAAGTGCTGTGAAAATGCAATAAGATGCATATTTCAAATCCAAATAACTTCTGTTATTGCAAATAATGAGTAATTGGCTGGCTTTGCTCTAGCTGAAATGAAGGCTATAATTTGGCAGTTCTGTAAGGAAAGAAACAGGTCAAGCATTTAATTGTCTGATAGTGATAAAATTGCCCAAGTCATGTGTATGTTCTATCTTGGAATTGTGTGGATTGTAAATGATGGTTTAATGTACATACAGCATGTAGGATAATTTAGGCTGAGGTGCAATATGATCTCTAAAGCTGATACTTGTAATATTTTAATACTGTTGCTAGAATTGAACACCATAGTTAGCAAAGCATTATATTCCAGATGCAGTCTCAGAATTCTAAGGGTGAGGTGCTGCAATTAATATAAATAAGCTGAGATGTGAGGAGTACCAAGTCCCTTTTCTTTCAAAATTAATAACTTGATCTTGCAGCAGAGTGCTTGGTCTTATAGATTGATGGTGAAATAGGTGACTCATCTTGGCATGTTTTAGAAAACAGGCTTTCTACTTAGGCATTTTAATGTTGCGTTGCACAGCATATAAAGTCAGCATATGTCTGTGGGGTCAAGGGCTGTTAGTTTAGTACAGCATGGTAATGAATGATCCTGCAGAATACAAAAATATACTTAAAAGGAAATGTAAGCTTTAAAAAGAATGAGTGAATAAATTCCTGTGAAAAAAGCTTCTTAATGGTCTATCAATAGGAAGTTTTTAAGAAAAATTATTTGCTAATTTAGATTTTTCAAACTTAAAAGATTCTTTGCACATTGTTAAGTTTTATTATAAGCTAGTCTTGTTTGGAAAGAAATGGTAGAGTGAGAACCTCCTTTCAGAGACAGAAAACGCATGGCAGTCAAACAACATGTAAGCCCAGACATGCAGAAAAAAGGTAAAGATGAAGAGCTGGAGCAGACTGTGGGTCTAGGAGAAGTCTAAGGGTGGTTCACCCCCACTTCTGTTGGAAAGAAAATAAATACTGAATTAAGCGCAATAAGAATTTTGGCGATTTGACATGATATGTAACTTGTCTCTTTGGTATCTTTTAAAAAAGCAAAACAAATTTTATCCCCCACTTCCTAGTTAGTTTCTTAATATTTTTTTATGTTAAACACACAAGAACAGCTTGGATGACTTTTTGATAAAATTGCGTGGAGGGGCTCTTGATTTATATGCTCCTTTCTAGCATGTAGTATGTTTGAAGTTGTAAAGATTGGTAAACCTTCATCTCTTTTGCGTAGTTTGGTATCATTTTGGTGTAGATTGGATAGACCTGGCCTCATGGAAAATTCTAGGGCAACATAACAAGAATAAGCGAATTTACACATGACACAAAGTTGAGAAATTGTGATCATGAGAAAAATAATGCTCAAAATAAAGCAGAAAAACCTGGGGGTAAAATCGAGTTTTCTGATTAAAGCAGGTCAAGATGAGGTTTAGTATCAAACGAAATTAATAAAACCTACCTTGTTTAAAGCTAGACAAAATGCTAACAATGGTTGTGACAACAGAAGGAGCAGTCCAGAGTTGGCAGATAAATAAAAATGATCTCTTGTGGCTTTCAGTTCTCGGTACTGTTTCCATGGTGACAGCTTGCAGTTGTGCTGTATTAGATATGAGCTGAAACTTGATTTTAACAGAATAAACTGTTTGGGTTCTATCTGCGCTATGGATTGAACTTTGAATGAATATACAACCAGGTCCCAAACATGAACTAAAACTCTTGTCATGATATTTTTTCCCAAACTCTGCTTAGCCATCCTCACTTGTGTGTGACTTCAGGATATATGTTTTCTGGTTGCAGAAGGTAATTATTTTCATCCCTGAAAAACCTGGTTGTTTTTTTTTTTTCCTCAGCTAGAAAAACCTTTCATTTTGTGAAGAACTAGTTAATGTTTTTTACAAGCCTTCTAGTTAATGCAGTGTATAATTCAGTCTGAGTATTTGTCGCAGGGGGTGACCAGGCTGTAGTTCTGCTAGCTGCTTCTTTGTTGGAAGTTGTAGATACTGTAGTGCCCTTTCACTGAATGCTACTAAGAAAACCCTGGGAGGGAAAATACCAAGGGCTTTACCTTTTCTGGTTTTATTTGTTGAGAAACAGGTATGAAGAAATTTGCAATACTGATGGTTCTTCACCACTGAATGTAGCAAGGATGGAATAAACAGCAATTATACCGTGTATTGACTTGGCTAGTATTTTCTTTTATCTCTTTAGACTAGAAAATAAGAGAGCAGAGGACTTGGAAATGGAGGTGTTCCTTTCCTCCTGTAGCAAGAGGAAGTAGTGTGTGTGCATGGCTGTCATGCACCAGGGCCCACCTCTGAGCCGCTGAGGTTTCTCTGTGTTTCCTGACCTGAGATACTGAGTCATTTCAGGACAGCATATGGTGTGCTGAGTGATGGGAATACAGTCTCTCTTCTACTTTGATAGGTTTTCACAGAATCAACCAGGATGAAAAAGACCTGAGATCAGAGTCCAACCTATGACCTAACACCACCTTGTCAACTAGACCATGGCAGTAAGTGCCACATCCAGTCTTCTCTTAGAAACCTCCAGGGATTGTAACTCCACTACCTCCCTGGGCAGCCCATTCCAATGCCCAATCACTCTTTCTGTGAAGAACTTCCTACTGTCCAGCCTAAACCTCCCCTGGTGTACCTTAAGATGGTGCCCTCTTGTCGTGTCGCTGGTCACCTGGGAGAAGAGACTGACCCTCAACTGGCTACAACCTCCTTTCAGAGAGGGTTTGCATAAGAAAAGCCTTTTCTATGACAGAGAACAAGAAATTAGGTCCTTCTATCAAAGATGACAGGAGCATGTATTTAATTTTTCCTTCAGGTCTTAGAATATCAGACAGGCAAGAAGTTTTCTTAAATTATTACTCAGCAAAGAAACATACTTTAAAAATGAACTTGCTGTTACCCCTTCCTCACATGCTCCCCATGATGGCTGCCTCTCAAAGAGAATTCCTATTTTCTATATATTATATTTCTATGTGGACCAGTTCAGCTTTTTTTTTTTTTTTTTTTTTTTTTTTCCTTCCTTTCTTCTTTTCCCCTCTCTCTCTATTTCATGGCAATAGCTGTGGTCTGGTCTATGTTATGGTCTAGTAAGATCCTCTAGTTCTGATGGTCCTGAGAGCAGTGCTTAGATATATAGACTAACTGCATATTATTTTCTGTGTTACTTAAAGTTCCATTACAGTCAATGGTAAGTGCTGGTAACTAGTGCATCCTGCAGGTCCTTGCAAACATGAGGCTTATAATTAGGATAGGGATCAGGATTTTATTGGTTTTGCGTGTGGAAGTTCAGCTGATTGCTATCTAAAATGGTGGTCTTGCAGAAAGGCATCAAAAGATGACAATAGTGATTTTGTAGATATTGATGTTTGAAACATAAGGTTGAGCCCTCTGAATCTTCTAGGACATTCACTCTCTTGATTTTCCAGAATCAGGACAAATCAGGAATGTTCTCTTCTGACATCAGCAGAGCTAGGTGGGTTTTGCTAACCAGGTTTTTAGTAGTCTGAAGATTGCCTTGGTCGTGTAAAAGATAAACCCCTAGGTATAAGTTAGTTAGGCTTCTCCAATTTTGGTGCAATTGTCCTTTATTTTTTTTTTTCCAATACCAGTGAAAGTTGAATTTGGGGAAACTTAGATTCCTCCTTCAGAAATTTCTGTATGAATAAGGGTACTTGTTGCATCTGAAGTTTGAACGTTTATGAAGAAATTGAGGGCAAGTCTGTTGGATGTTAATTGGGTGTAGCTGGCAGATTTTGATTAAAACAAGGATAATCATCAGCAGTATATACTAAAATGTAAAGCATATGTTAGGCAGAGACACTGGGATAATAGCAAAGATAGATATTGTGAGATTAGAATATGTTATTTTTTAAATAATGCTAATCGTATTGCTTGACTTTCGTGATTGAAACTTGCTCTACTAGTACAAAAAATGCCCTGTTCAGTCCCCCTTCTACGTCGTGCTTTTGAGAGGGGCTCTGGATGTGTAACCAGCCTTTGCCTAACTCCAGTCTTTTGATGGTGAACGTTTCTTTCTCTTACAAAACAATGCTGTCTTTTCTTTATTTGCAAGACCTATTTGTATATTTCTGTCTTCCTCTGTATAACATTTGTTTAGGAATAGTAATCCTTGAAATGAACTTTTTTTTGCTGGTACTGAAAAAGTATTGATTTCTGTAAATTGGGGGTGTTCTTAGGTCATTATAGATTGAATTGAAAGAATAATAATTTTGACTAATAACTCAGTGGGTTTTAAGAGTGTTTACTTGTTTATTCAGTATACTTTGCTAACACAAGTGGAAGTGTATATGTTGGTTTATATGTTCATGTTGGTGCTCTAGCCACTCCCAGCAATCTTCTTTTATTGGTAAAACAAGAAAGCGTACCTATAATGTTTTCTCTCTCCTGTGATGTTCTGCCAGTGATGCAGGTCTACTCCTGGCCATCAATATTCTTCCTATTTACCACTGAAAACTAAGATGAGACAGGAATCCTCCCAGGATTCATAAGCTCAGGTTTGGTGTTGTTGGCTTGGGACATTATAGACATTGAGTAATCAGCACCACTCCCGAGGAACATCTGATTCTTGTAAACTTTTTCCCTTTCAAGCAGTAATAAAGGTGGTGAAATGCTTTAGACAACAGCACTTGAGGAAAATGCATTGCATCGATGCTTTACAGACATGTTTGTTTTTCTCCATTCTTTTTTTCTCATGTTCGGTAGTTATAGGGTAGGTATGTTTTAATACGGCACCAGGCGCAAGGGGGATTGCTCCTCCAAAAACTTGCGCATCATCAGTGGCTCTCAGCTTGGTATATATTAAGTTACAGGTTACATATGCATTTAATTACACAATACAGCCATACATATTCACTACTTATCTCCGCTTCTTATTATAATGAGTTCAAAAGTAATTTCCATATGCTTGCACCTGTGCAGTGCCTCCTGGTGGTCGTGGGCTGGGGTCTCTGGGATGAAGTAAGGAGTCTTCCACGGGGTTGAACTTTTCACCCTGCTTCCTTGCACATACTCTCTGAGATCATGGCCCGACTCCCAACCTTAGAGCTGGCCGAAACCAGTTTCAGGATCCAAAAGCAGGATCTTTGGTCACAGGCTTCTTCCTCTCATCAATGGCCTGCATCCTCCCTTACATCTTCCTTTTCTGCTTGACAAGCATGAGCAAACGGTATATATTGTCCAGTAAGCAGCTGCAAAATATAGCAATACCTGCAATCATTGACTAACCTTAAAATCCCAAGACCCTTGTATCAATATCATGCTACTGCATAGCAGTAAAATCTGCACTCATTGTACATGTACAGTAGTCATGCCATCATGAAACAGTATCCTGTAGCCTTTTCCCAGCACTGTCATTGTGAGAAATCCTGAGTAACTTTGTGATTAGAGTATTGTGGTTTAGGAATGGTATTCTCCAATTTAGTGCTCCCACTAAAACCATGCTGCTGCTTGCTCCCCCCTCCCTTTTCCCCCTTGTAGTGGTTCCAGTTTGTCCTGGCATTTGGCCAGAAACTCAAATAGGCACTTACCAAAATTTGCCTGATGTTTGCTGTGAGATGAGGATTAGGAGTACTCAAAGCAGGCTCCAACTTTATAAAGTATTGTCGTGGGTTGACCCCGGCCAGGGGCCAGGTGCCCACTCAGTCACTCTATCACTCCCCCTCCCACTGGGAGAGGGGAGAGGATAATATTGAAAAAGACTATCAGGGTGAGTAAAGGCAGTTTTATTACAGTGGAGGAAAAAAATAGAACAAGCAAGTTGAAAGTTGTGCGCGCAAGAGCAAGAAGAGAAAACAATCAATCTCTACTTCCCATCAGCAACGATGTCCAGACACTTTCTGGGAAGCAGGGCTCCAGCACACGTGATGGTTGCTCGAGGAGGCAAACATGGACAAGTCCCGAATGCCTCCCCCTCCTCCTCTCTTCCTTCCCTTATATATCTGAGCTGATGTCATATGGTATGGAATATCTCTTTGGCTGACTGGGGTCAGCTAGCCTGCTGGTGTCCCCTCCCAGGATCTTGCCCCCCCCACCCCCTTCAGTGGGGGAAGGAATGTCACAGGGACAGCACAGCTTGGCAGTAGCCAAAACACTGCTCTGTTATCAACACCAGCTACCAAAGCAAAGTACAGCAGTGTAAGGCCTGTGAGCTTTACCCCAGTCAGACCCAATACAAGTATAAAGGAAGTTTATTAATACACTTCAGATAAAGAGGTAAAGAGGAAAAAAAAAAAAGAACCAGAACAAACTCCTCAGACCACTCCTCCTTCCTCCATCTCTCCATTTCTTTCTCCCTGACAACACACAAAAGACAACACTTTGACCTCCAGTCAGTTTACCTCCTCTAAAATAGCTCTTGTTTCAGTTCATTTAGGGAGAGAAGTCTCTTTTGCTTATACCATGAATTCTCTGTAAGAAAATACAGGTTTTTATGGGTCTTCAGCCTCACCACCAGACACCACCTGGAAGAAAGATCTGCTTGTGGAAGAACCCTCCCCTACACCAGTAGCCTTCCCACAGCCACTATGGTGGGTTATGAACAGTCCATGGGGTACCTGTTTTAAGGATGCACAGTTCAATTGCAGCAACAAAGAAAATCCCTTCTTCTGTGTTGAGCAACACAGGTTCTCCTGACAACACAAGTTCTCT
Source organism: Eopsaltria australis (assembly GCA_034509425.1). Taxonomy (NCBI): domain Eukaryota; kingdom Metazoa; phylum Chordata; class Aves; order Passeriformes; family Petroicidae; genus Eopsaltria; species Eopsaltria australis. The sequence goes on from JAVTVJ010002729.1 coordinate 44,354, forward strand.
GGCATTCCCCCTGGGACCAGGGCTCTGTGTCACAGCCTTTCCTCTGTCTTGGTTCAAGTTTCTCAGCAGGCTGTACTTATTTCAACACCTACTTGTCTTTACTCAGGTATTTCAGTTCACTGGCTGCAATTAGAACCTCACATCCCCCCTTTGGACTACTCCTTCATATATTACAGGGAATTTATTAGCTCAGTCCCCAACCATGGTTCTCTAAAGGAATTTTCAGCTTCACTATCAAAGCACTTCTCATACACCTCCCTCTAGGCATCAGTTTTGCTTTCCTCACTGCCTGTAAAGTCTCTATGCTACATTTATGTGGATGTCCTCACTAGTTCCTCTCTCTGTGCAAAGAAGGATGGGTGTCTGCAAGTTTAGTCCAGGCGTGGATAGAGTTAATTCTCTCTCTCTTTCTCTGGCAGTGTGACGATCACGTGGCCTCTGCTGGGCTGTTTGAAAAGGTCCGAGCCGGATGGCAGAAGCACTCAGAATCTCTGTGGCCTGGCTCTGCAAAGCTGGCTCAGCCTGGTAGGCCCGGCCAGTCCCGGGGTGACAGGGCAGGGCCTGGCCCGAACTGGATGGAGTCTGGCTCGGTCCTTGCCTGGCCCGGAGCAGGGGGCCCAGCCCTGTCTAGTGTAGCTGACATGTCAGCTGAACTGTAGCTCGGGAGAACTCCGGCTGGTTCCTCCCCCATGCCCAGCTGCAGCTGCACGGCCGTTCCAAACCTCCCTTCCCCTCCCCACCCCTTTGAGGTGGGGGGGGGGGTGGAAAGAAGGACCAGAAGGCCTAGCCTTATCAGGGAGAGAAGCAGAGGAGCTGCTTCACTTTGAGCAACAGCAGGCCAAAAGAGGCAGAGGCTCAGAGGTTCTTGGCTTATTTTTTCCTCGAAGGCGGATCAACTTTTTAATTGGTTTACCTACATATCAATCCTTAAAACTACCTGGTTATTGGCTCTCTCTCTCAGGAAGGAAGTTGTATCACTTCCTGCAGCATAGGTCACTTCCTACATTTTGACCCCTCCTGACTAACCCAGGACACCCCTCCATGCTGTGGGTTACTGGAGAGGAGAATTTGAGGCAGGAAAGGTGAATTTCAAGGGTTGAGATAAGAACAATTTACTGGAAACAGCAATGAGATAAGAAAATGTACAGTAGCAGCAACAATATTAATAACAAAAGCGTGCAAAAAGAGAGAGATTCACATGCAAAATGCTCGCCCTGACCATTCTCTCTGGCTTGGAACCTGTGCTACCCAAGGGGTAAGGATAAAAAGGAATAAGGAAGACTCTCCTGTTGAGTCACAAAGTTGAGTAGATCCCCTAGCTAAACTGAGCCCCACAGACCAACAGTTTAGGCTCAAGGGTTTTTACAGCACTTAATCGATAGCTTAAGTTAAACAATTTGACTACGGGTTAATGTAGAATTTACTATAGCAGAACAGAAACTCACTGGCCAGTTTACCTACAAATCGAAAGTACTGGAGAATGTATGAGGACAACATCCCTAGTCCATTTGCTATAGCATATTCGCACTTGCACACACACAGATATAGAAGATATGTACAAGGTATATATATACCTGTGAAAAATTCCCTTCGAAATCAGTGACGTACTCATGTTGGGTGCCTTTGCATCTTCTCAGTGGGTGAAGGGTTTAGCCTCGAGGAGTTGGGGGGGGATATCAGCTTGGGATCTGTCATTTGCATTTAGTGATCCTCCAAGTAAAGCAAACTTTAGAGTTTACTGACTCTGAGAGGCCCCACTCAGAGGGGTCACAGCCTGCTGCCGTCCAGGAGAGCTCAGAGGGTCTCACTTCAGACTGCTGTAGATAGGGCTTCAAGACAGTGGGCTTTAGTCATAGTTATTTTCCATCCTGGCCACAATTTGGGTCAGTAACTTTCTTTGAAAGTTCAATAACAGAGATGTTAGTCCACTTGGGTGGTTATTCAGGCAAGAAAAATAAGTTTCCAAGGCTGTTAAAAAGCAGATCATTAAGCAGTACCAGTTTCTGGGAACAGACAGTGTTTCGGATAAGCTCAAGAGGAGCTCAGCCCTGGTGCTGCTTGTCAAGGCTGAGACCTAATGAGCATTTCTCAGATCATAGTGTGGCCTGAGGGTGGAGAGGGGATGCACCACCACCACTATAACTAGTATAGTGCACTATCTTTGAAGCAATTATATTAAAGCTAGAAAAAAACAATTATTAATTAGAGATTGATATTACCCATACCAGTGACTGTGGGCAAATCTCTTGCTCAGCCTCAAGGAATAACTTGGGGAGCATCCCCACTCAAGGAAGGAATCTTCATACATACTCCAAGAAAGGTTATGTTAGAAGACCCTGCCGTTTAAAAAGTGGGACTGGGCTTTTATACTCGTGTTTGACTGTCAGTCCTGTTTCTGGGCCAGCTGTGTCAGCTTAGCAGCTTTAGATAAGTTATTAGTACTATCACTTGTTGGTTCCTTTATCTCAGGTACTTTACCAGGTCTGCCATATTTTCACCTCACTATCAGGATGTTTAACTTTGGGGCTGATGAGTCAGGCTGGTTTCAGCATTTCTTCAACACCAAAAGCTGCATGACCCTCACTTTTCCATTCACCACCAATAGCTTTGCAAATAGGATATTGTTCAAGTTGTTTTACCCCCCACTCCAAGCAGAGCATCCTGCTACATCCCCATCTTATTAGTAATATCCCACTTAATGCTCAAAATTGTAGTTACTATGTTAATTCGAAGGCAGTTGCTAACTGCCCTTCTCCTTCCTATTGCTTTGGTACTTTAAAGTAGGTGTGGTAAGGTATGAAACCTCAGCCTGGTGTGGTGAAGGTATGTCCGTGCCAGGGAGGTGCAATGTTGCCCTGGTCAGTGCACTGTTGGTGGTGGAGCAGGGCCCTTCAGCTGCTTCTCGTTCTGGGGCTGGGCTGGTTGTTGTCTACTGCCAATTGTGCTTTAAGATGACTGTATTACATCTGAAATGGATTATAACATGCCCATGTTGGCTTAATCGAGTCTGTCAAATTGCAGGTGTGTTTCCACAGTTGTCTGAAGCAAGTGCAAGTTCATAATGGTGCCAGGAAGAGGCTCTTATCTTCACTGATTTTTTGCTTCAGACCTGTTGCCAAATTTTGCTGCTCATGGGTTGCAGTCAGAAAGATGAGGATATTCTCTAAAGATCTTGTTATATTCAGGTTGTTTGGGCTGTTTTCACAGCAGGCTGATCTTTCTGTGCTGCTTCATCCCCCCAGGAGTGTTTCAAATACTTGTGTCACCGAAATTGCGGGGAAAAAGAAAAACTCTCCAACAACATTTATAATGTCAGAGAATCAAGGCATTACTTTATTCTTGCCAGGATGTTGTTCTGGCCAGGACGTACCACAGAAATAATCTCATCCACACGTAGCCTGGGTGTGCAGAGAGAATAATTCCATGATACATGGCTTTTACAAGATTTTTCAGATATTTTTTACTGTTAAACCTCAGAAACGAATTGGGTCAGCGTTCATTGGTCTGGAGTTGAGCAACCCCCAGTATCTGGTTTCTCATTGGATCCGGAATCCCCTAGCCTCCGATGTTAATTAGATTCTTACTCCTTTCAGACCAGGTGTCTCCAGCTAGCCAGGGGTGCTGTTTGGAGTTGATGGTCTGTTAATGACCGTTGATAGCTGTTATCTCTTGTGTATCTTCTGTGCTACTCCCAGTTTGTTGAGATGTTAAATTCATCAAGCCTCACCTCGAGAAGTAATGTGATGGAGAGAAACTTTAGTCCCTTCCCCTGAGGCAAAGGTGAACAAACCTGGCTAAAGTTATATAAAAAATATTTTTAAACTGGTATGTTTTCCAACATTTGTGTGCATGCCTTCATCTTGAAAAACAAACATGGATTAAACAACAAATTGAGACCCAGTGGACTTAACATATCTTAAATCACAGAGGGCTAATTCCAGACGATCATATATGCAGTTATTATCTTGTCTTTCAGAGAGGGTAGTGCCCTCTGTCATGTTCTCTGTTAAGGGTGCTTGGTTTTATTTTTTTCATTGCTTATTGTGGTATGCTCAAACTGTGATGAGTTGATTGATACTTTAATTGTTGAGTACCCATTCCTTGTGAATGCCAGTGAGCAGTTGGGTATTGAACATGTCCATACTGTCACCAATAATCGGGAGGAAAATAAAAACTCTCTAACACTATATTTGAAGTGATAGAGAATCAGGCATTACTTTATTTTCTGGCCAGGATGTGCCAAGGAAAATATTCTAAACACACATACATTTTAACATTTCCCCCAAACTTTATGCAGTCAAAACCCATAGAAATGTATTGTTTCAACGTTTATTGGTCCAGAGTTGAGCAACCCCAAGTATTTGGTTTCTCATTGGATTCCCTCGCCTCTGATGTTAATTAGATCTTCATTCCTTATCAGTCTTTCCTGGAGGAGATGTCTCCAACTCTGCCTCTGACCGAGTCTGGGGTAGATTGTTCGTAGATGGCCGCTGATGTTCCGTTGATGTTCCACTGATGTTTCGTTGATGGCCTTTATCTTTGGGTATCTTTGGGCTACTCCTGGTCTGTTGTTATGTTAAGCCCATCTCCTTAGAGATGCTCCATCTCCTAAAAAAGCTAGAGAAAATTCTTTTCCCTAAGCCAGAGTTAAGTCAAGCCTGACTTAGAGAGACAAGATAAAATTTAAAAGTTATATTTTTTCCAACAATACCATCACAACAGTGTGCTCAGTTTTCATCTGAGCATTATTGTGCACTGAATTCAGTGCTAACCAGCTTGCACCCAAGCTGCTGCCCTGACAAATTGTGTGCTGAGGCATGTTCATACATTGGGGCTGCAGTAAAAGCACTTTGCTGCTTGTTTGCACATCTGCCCAGGTACACCACTTGTAGGTTGTCCTTAGTTCCCTAAATTTGCAGGTTTTACTTCCCAGTGTCATGGGACAGAAACCAGGCAGTTGACTCTGACCTGACCAGTCAAGAGATCTGTTTCCAGTTATCATAGTAACTATAAGCCATACACGTTAACACTTGAGCTGGGATGGGATTTTCGGAGATGGTCGATCAGTTCTGCCATCAGCTCTTCCGGGAAGTTCAGGAGTCGACTGAATGTTTTCTTGATGTGCTGCTGTTCTCTGTAATGCTGTCTTTGGGATGTAAATCAGTTCCCTGGGCGAGGCCACGACTCTTTTCTTGGGCAGGCTCTGCTTGTTCTAAAACTGGTTACAACTAAACTAAACAACTAAACCTTTTTTACTATATATTTCGATATTACATATTTGAGCACGAATTTCCCACTTTTATTTATAACAGAATGAAAGCTGACTACCACAAATGGAGCACTGGTGGGTGGGTGTGGTTTGAGTTTTATTTTGTTTTCTTTTGTTGCCATGCAACTAATGCATGTTTAAAGCAGGCTAATAGGTAGTTTTGTAAATAATTTCTTTAAGTATGAGGGAGAACATAAAAATATTGGCTACAAAGGCTGTATTCAAAGGTAAGGATCATAATTTTTCTTTAAGACAGAATGAGAGAGTGGAAAGTAGAGTGGGCATTGTCTATGACTTCATGTATATGTGCAGGAAAGAAGTTTAATGATAGGGAAGAAAGGAATGGCCTGGTTTGTGAATGTGGCTTTTCTGTTAGCATTCTGAGTGGGTATGAGTGGTTAAATTCTAGGCATCAAAACAAGACAGCAGATTTTAAAGAAATTTAAGGAGTGATCCAGCTGGAGCTGGAATTTCAGCAGAGTAGCAGATAGAAAAGTCTGTATGTTAAATAACTGGGAAAAGCTGTGAGATTCAGATGTTGTCTGGAAGTAGCGATCTAGTCAGATCCCAGTCAGCTGACAAAAATGCTTTTTATCCACTTCATTTACCTCTTTACTGTAAAGATTGCAATAAATCCAAACAGTGTATTGAAGCTGCTTTCTCAGGAGTCTCTATAGAGTTTGTGGTAAAGGCAGGAAGAGTTCAGTCTACTACATTTGTATATTATTGGGGTATTGAATCAGTACCCTGCCTTAACTCTTTTTTTCCTTTCAGATTTTGTATTTTGTGCATACATTGTTTTGTATATACTGTATATGATGACTTCGGTGGGCAGTGAACGTACCCGG